>JAFFZR010023881.1:0-25511 GCA_018397195.1 Lethrus apterus | reverse complement strand
TACAGGGTGTTCAATTTAAAAAATTAATCGTTATGCTTGTATCTTAGCAACGCGATGTTCTTTTGTTTTATAATTTATTGTGCGAAATGCGCATTGCAAGGTACTTAAACTTTGTCCATTTAACCAAGTTTGTATCTCTTTAAATAAAAAAGTTTGCTATTGTAGAATGTTTCCGTGAACAGGCTGTATATAAAATAAAATTTAGATACAATTAAAATCTTTTGAAATAATAATGATTAAGTATCCCAATTCATTTTATAATAAAATAATTAATCAAAAAATTTACAATAATAAATGAGATAAAACCCATATTAATAATGATTTAAAATATGTTTTCTTTTATTATATTAGACTTAAAAACATATTAAAATCATATATTAGACATAAATGTATGTTATTATTGTTATTAAAGATAATTAATTCATATATTTTTGTAATTGATAAAAACCAATTTTCATTGAATTACATTTAAAATGGGCTTATCTTATTCTGTATTTCTACATTTTCTTGCTCTAAAATCTTCTACATTTTTAATTTTGTTTTAAGTGATTAAACCATGGTTTAGTCTTAATCAGTAATTTCCCAAACTATATTTCATAGTGCATAAATTGTTTATTTGTAGTTAGTTGTTTTTATAAGCACTTTTGCCCTTTAATTAAATGACACATTTTCCAATAAAAACATGCTTTACAAAATCAAATTAACTTTTATATAAAACAATAGAAACAAATGAGATTGTATCCTTGCACGAAGCTCAAAATAATCCTCTTATCCCATTAGTCCTTCAAAAGGTGATCGGTTTGATGCGCACAGTATAGAAATGGACCATTCCATTTCAAACAAATAATGATCCAATTGCGTGATATTCGTTATTGCCATTCAAACCAAGTTCACGATCGCAATGGGTGACTGTACGTCGTGATCGATGCTGGTAGGCGCTAGGCGCCGTCTGATCGTGTGGTAAACACTCCACAACCAAAACGACGCGGACTCTTTCATCTCCCTTCGCGACTCGACCGGTTCCTAAAGCTCTCCTCGTTTATGACCTCGCGTGTGCGCGCAGATATGCGGAAAAGCCCGGAAAAACTCATTATAACTCCATATTTGCATTTTGGTTGGGGTGACTAACTAAGTCGTCTCGTCTGGATGTGTGCGATTGCTCAAACGAGCTTACATGTGTTTTAACGCTCCTTTTGAACTTGCTTAATGGGATGCGAGAGATTACTTAATTGCTCAAATAGATTTTACGGGTAACATTATTTGAGGTTACAGTTATGTAGTTAACGTTTTGCACACGATTTTCACGTAATTAGGAACGGAATAATTGAAAGAATATCAGAAATATTGACGATTTCAAAGAATGAGGATTTCGTATAATATTCATTTTGAAAAATTAACATTGAAAATATATTGTGAAACTTAAATATCTGCAAAACACCAACATGATGTGGATGTGGATATTCAAATATTCCTCCATCTGAGTGAGGAAAAGCGCAGTGAGATGAAGGAATAGGGGGGAGGGGGCGAGAAATGACACATATAATTGGTGGCAAGAAAAAAATGGAGAGATAGTCAGGACTCAACTCAACCCAGCTTGACCCAATCTATTTTCCTTTTCTTAATAGCTTTTTAGTTCAAGGCATTTTACCTAGTTTTTTTCCTGTTTAGTTTTAAGATATTTTTAAATTTTTATTAATTAACGAAAGAACAATGAGAAAAACGAATCTTCTGGTAGAAACAAATTTTCCAGAATAAAACTTTGATTGTACAAAATATTTCGAAAAAATTATTGTAATAAGCGGGCGGTAATATTCAACCCGATATCGAAAAACTACAAACTTGAAGCAATATTTTGAAAAGACAAATCTAATCAGAATTACGTTATTTAATACAAAAAGGAAATCTTATATAGCATAGTTTTGCGTGTTCTTCCATTTTTATCGTGTATTTTTTTTACTTTAACGTGTTCGGGTATAACTTTAAACCAATCAGAATTATGCAATTTAAAAGGTTGAACGTAAACAGTGGCGACAAAAGAAAAACATAAATCTTCTTAATTTTCGATTGGTCCGATTTTTGTTTCTTGTTTAGTTGACGTTTTTGTTTATTTTTTTTTAGACCATTTTTGCGTGTGATTTGTACACTGGAATATAATTGGATCTAACTTGAATGACATATCCAATAAGATTCACTTATTCTACGAATTGCTAGTAGACTGGTTATTAGCCTTTTTTGTGAGGTTTTTATTTCAATATGGGATTTTGTAATTGGCTAGTAAATCACTGGACATAAAAATAACAAATCAAATCAAGGTACGATCCGTCGATTGAAAAAAAAAAATGTAAGTTAAGAACAAAACTGTAATTTGTAATAGTTATAGCGTTTGATTTTATAAGCATTTTTACGACCGTATGTTTTCAATCCTCAACTTATGGTTCAGAAATTTTAATTGTAATATTTTAACGCACTCAAATTTATTTCATGTTTAGTTACACGGCAATTTTTGGACTTTAAATAAAATTAAAAAAATTTTCCAACCTTTGGAAAATATAATAATAAATGTCGTTAAGAAGAGTAAAAATGAAATATTTTGTTTAAAAATATAATGTTACGAAAATGATGTTACAGCTCCACCTTTCGGTAATGGCTGTAACATTAGATGACGTCCGCTATTACCGACAAATGAATCTGTCAGAGAATGACAGATCTGTCATCAACGCTGACAGTCCTGTCAAATGAGCAGACGTCAACGACTTTAAGTCAAATATTGACAATTAGTATGACAATTATTGTCATAAAAATATAATGAACTTTAATGAATTCATTATTGTTGTATTCTACGTCCTTTAAGAAATTAAATGATTTTTTCCAGTAAAATGAACTTGATAATGCTTTAAATGTAGTTAATATGTGTATAACTTATGTGGACCGAACATTAGGAATATTTAAAATTCTACTACGTAATAATACTACTAAATTTATATTTATGTTATCGATTCAAACTTTTCAAAGCACTTTTCCAATTTAAATGTCATATACAATCTGACTCGCAGTGATCAATCAAATACCATTAATTATTTCTCTCCAAATATTACATCAAATATACCTACTTAGAAATTCCATTTAAACTTCTTATTTAATTTGTACATATTTAATTGTCTAAAATACATCGTGGAAATATTAAATTTAGAATAAATTTGGTAATTATTTAATGGAGTTACATTTGTAATCTTAAATTAAATTGAATTGACATATGACTAATTGTCAAATTAATAAATTAATATTTTAAGAATGGTGGCTAGTCACGGATGATAGAAGGGTAAGATAACTAACTCCCTGTTTACTCATTAAGAAATATGTATTTTTTTTTAATTCTTTAAATTAATTACTAAATACTGAATTTTTTAACTTTTCCAAAGCGAATTGCATTTATAGTTAAAAAAAAATATTCTAATAATTGCTAAATTAATAAATTTATATCTTAAAAATGGTTGCAAGATAACTCAATGCTTACTCATTAAGAAATATTTTTTTTTCATTCTTCAAATTAATTACTGAAATCAAAATATACGAATTTGAAGAATTTTTTCACTTTTCCAAAGCAATTTGCATTTATACTTTTGAAAAAAATATCTAATATTTTCTAGATCGGCAATCCTTATGGTTCTTTGCTACTGCATTGTATGTTCTATTGGGGCCAACATCTAATCCAGAATTAGTTCAAACTTTTATAACGAAATTAAAAAGTCTATTTTATGAACCAAACTTTACAATCCCTTTGTATACCCTTAAAATTAATAGGTATGATTTCCTACTATCCAAATCTTTTTTTTATGTAACATATTTATTTTATTTGATTTCAGTATACAATTATGTGTTAATTTATTTAGAATGCTAGAAGTTGTATAACAAATCTAGTGGAAAAATTCCTTGTTTTCGTTCAAAATTATTGTCAAGTAGCGAAAAAATTCAGCTTGTAATTGACATCTTTCTGTCCCTGCCATTTAGTTACATTTAGTTATTTCTCTAATTATTTTTAAGGTTAAAGGTTGTCTTACTAAATGTTTGTTGCCTATTGTTAATTTTTTATTACGTTTTAATATGTAATTTCAACAATAGTTTACTGCTAAATTTATATTGTATTTTGCCAAAAACATTAAGAATTTTATTTTTTTTTTTTGTCTAATAATTAGAAAACTAAAAAATTTTAAAGCGAAAAATAAAACATATTTTTTAACACAAAAATGCTAAATTGTCAATTTCAACTCGATTTAGTCAAAATCTAATGTAATGTCTATTTTCAGGACGTCGCTTTCATCAATCCAGCAAATGTAGTCTTCGTTTACATGTTAGTGCGTGAATTGGTAGAAGAAGACATCGAATGCGAAGAAGATCTCCAAGCCGTCGTGCTCACCTGCCTTTATTTATCGTACTCTTACATGGGCAACGAAATATCCTATCCACTAAAGCCTTTCCTCGTCGAGGACTCGAAGGAGAAATTCTGGGATAGGTGTTTGGACATAGTGAACAGACTTTCATCCAACATGTTACGTATAAACGCCGAACCGGGTTATTTCACCGAGATTTTCACCGAGTTAAAGGCATGCGGTGTCGGTAACATCGTTGGTAATAATATGGCAACGATGGCTTGCCAAACGGTGCCGGTAGTCTCTTGCAATGCTGGCACAACTGCAGCTTGACGCAAGGAAAATACTGTAGTTAAGCTTAGTTTGGCTGAAACGCCAACAGTACCGTGCGAAGTTTAAACGTCATTTCGAAAACAAACAAAAAAAACTATAGCCGGTTGTGTTTTATACAACGGATTTATGAGACGAGAAATGTGCACAAATTCATGAAAATTTGTTTGAAATTGTCTAAGCACGATGAGTATGCAGAATATAAAAATAAATAAAATATTCAAAACTGCATGATTATGACATTTAGTTTTGAATTGTTTCTGCCTCTGATAAAAGCTTTCATAGAGAAGTTTAAGAAGAATTTTTAATCTTCATACTGTTTGCATTAAATTTGTATTTAATTTAATTAATTAAATATGTAGAAACACAGAAAAAACTGCGTACTTATCGGGACTATAAGTCATTTATTTTGAAATAAATTGCAAAGCTAATTATTGAATTGTGGGAAAATTTAAGATGAAACTTCGTTATAAGTTAATTTAATTAAAAGAAATTTAAACAAAAATTAAATCTACTGAAACTTATTTTTATATTTAAACTTTTTAATAAATTTCTGATAAACTTGATAGTTTTTCATTTTGATATTATTGAGTTTTCTCTCAACAAAATAAAAATGAAAGGCACTTACAGCACAATATAATCCACAAAAAAAGAATTTTCAAAAATGTGCTTGGGTCACTTGGAATCGTTTTAAGAAAAAAAGAAAAACAAAACGTAACGTATTTAAATGTGGACAATTGTTTTTATAATGCCATTTCAAATATATATCTTTACATACAAATTTTTATACAAACACATTAAATACAATCCAACCCAAACTCAAAATAAATGCAGTGTAATTAAATCAAATTTCAAATGCTTTTTATTAAAAGTTAGTACAGTAACTATTCCTACATACTGTTTAATTTTGTTACAATTCAATAAAATAATGTTCGATTAACTAACATCGATTAGAAACTTTCTAATATGATGTTAAGTGTACAAGACGAAATTGTTCTTAATAAAACTCATAAAAAACGAGATGGCGCTTGAAATTGATTTCTGTCGGTAAATGTGTTCAAAAAAACGCAGTTTGTTTCGCTCTTGAAAGCTGGTTAATTATTTCTCGATTAATATAATTAGGTCAAAGGCGAAAAATTTGCGTGTACACTAGTCGTAAGAAAAACATAGGCTAACTTTATAATATAAAGTAGCGTGACGCGCATTAATCATAATTTAAAAAATTATACAAAAATGCAACACATACCAAAGACTATTTACGATATATAATTTTGTTAGTGAAGCAGTTCGTTTTTCGTTGATGGAAATGCGCCTGAAGATGTTCATATTGCAAAACGTGGAAAATGTCCGATGAAATTCGGTGCCTAGTTTGGGAAAATCCAAGATTTTGTAATGTTTTTTTTTTTTTTTTAGTAGTAAATGAATTTTTAATTTATGTATAAATAGTTAGAATTGTAGATATTTTAGGTTAAGTATGGTCGGGGTCGTGCAATTAATTTAACAAAACACAGTTTGGTAAGATTGAAAGTTGTATTTACGGATTGAGGTTTAATATGCAATTTTTTTCGTATTTATTAATTTTCAATAGAGAAAATTTTGTACCATTTTTTAATAATAATTTTTATTATTTTAATAATTGTTTAAAGACATTTTATAATAAAAGGGCAATATATTATTTACATTTGATCTTGCAATATTATATTAACTAACTCACTTTTTAAAAATATATCCATATAATGTTCAGTTTTAACATGAATGAAATACACGACAGACATTATTAATATTTATTGCTGAGTAATTTCTGTGGTAATTATGTGCAACAACAAGTAAGGGGATCTTCCTAGGGCGGAATATAAAAGAGTTGATACGCAGGGGTACATGCTCGTGGATTTATTTAATGGCTTCATTTGCGAGGGTTGAATAACTGAAACGTACATTCGTGGAATTTTTATATTTTACGTCATATGTACGTCTCTAATGACGTAGATTCCTTTATTATAGATATTGATTAATGATTAGCTTGAACTTGAAATTGAAAACCAATTATTTTTGAAAACCAATTTTATTTATTTTTTAACAAAATTTTGACATTTATATAATTTTAGTTTAATTTTCCAAAACTGTATCGTTATTGAAATCGTATTGTAGAATCAGAAATCAAGTAAATTTAAAAAAAAAAAACCATTTAAAATTTTTTTTTTTGCAAAACTATTCTCTTGCAATTATGAAATCGCAATGGCATCTATAGATCCTTCATCGCACATTTAACTTGAAAACTGCTATAAAACATAATTATCATACATAATTATAATTCAAATAAGAATCCTACATCGAAGAATTTATCTCAAATTTTATTCTCGAATTATTTTAGGATAATAAGTGGTTTAAAGAATAAAAAATATATAGGAGATAAATTTTCTGTTACAATTGTTATACAATTAAATCGGATGGAATTTCAAGTCGACAGTAAAAATGAATTTTTTAAAGAAAACTGTTGTATTAAAAAATGGTATAAAATAACTTTCTTACCATAAACTGTGTAATCTTAGACGTATTCTTAGTTTATAGTATCTTGTAAAAATGATTAAAAAAAATCGAGATGTACGATGTACGTATAAAATTAAAAGTTATATATATTTCGTCAAATTTCGACGATAAATTCTAGTCTATAGTATTTTTAAAAATTTCCCCAAAATGTGTCCTAAGATTTCAAATCCGCTGCGCTTTTACGGCGGTAAACTGTTACAAATAACAAAAAATCTTTAGTATTAAGATATTAGGAAATAAACGACGACGTAAATTTTCTTACGAGAAAATGTGTAGTTAGTTAAAGAATTAATACTTCATCAGAACGTTAGCCCTAAGTGTAAATGTTGACTTTGTGTTTGCAAATATCAGCTGTTGATTTTTTCTTTTGTCTCGTCATCTCGGCTTGAATCTCTTTGTTGCCTCGTTCTCAGCGTTACTTTTATATCGAAAGGTATTTTTGTAATCGCGTTCAATAATTATTGATAATGAAACGAACCGAACAATTCGATTTCGTGTGATATAAAGAAGAAATTCAGTGAATCGAAAGAACTGGATTTAACTGATCGTGGGTTTGTTTTGAGATTAAAAAAAAATAATAATTAGTCATATAAAAGGTGATATTTGTTTCTTTTTGTACGGTTGTTTTACCTGTTTAAGTATTGTGATAGATATTGTCAAGTGAAATAAACGATTAACGTTTGTTTAATAAATGTAGGAAGTAATCAATTTGTTTTATTTAATTGAAACCTCTTATTTTCTTAAAAGCTTTGAAGAAAACAGTTTGATAAAATAGAGCAAGATACAAGAATGCTTTAGCCAAGGATTGAACATGGAAAACAGCGAACAAGTGAAGGTGGTGAAGGGGAAATTGGAGCAGAGATATGGAAGAGATGATGAGCAACTTTCAATAATATTTACATAAAATGCTAGTTTGGATTTTGAATTAATTTTTAATTATTTTTATGTGACTGAGATTTATAAAAAAAAAACAAAAGAATAATAATTTTATTTAAAACAATCAATTTATAACAAAAACCTCCAGAAAACCAAACAATTAAAAAAAAAGAATCACAATTAAAGTTTTGATTCAGTCAACCAACTGAACGATTGAGGTTTACGATCAGCTGACGGATTAATGATGACGTTGATAATACTTGCCGAATGTTTAACGCGTCCTTAATGGCATATTGGAGTTCCCGTATGGTTTTACAAAGATATTAATACAATTTATTTTTTTTATGTAAAAAATAACGATTTAATCAAATTATGTAGATCTTTTTGAAATTTTGTATAGGTCCATAATTTTTCATTCTGAACAACTTTTCTTAGTAAAATTTTGCCGTATCGTGAACAAAAAGGGTACTTTACCTGAAAAGAAAATAGCTTTCGCTTTACTGTCAAGGCCAACTTGTTTTTCAAAAACTGAAAATATTTTTAAAATTCTCTTCAAGCAAAAAAGAAGAATAATAATTTTATTTAAAACAACCAATTTATAACAAAAACCTCCAGAAAACCAAACAATTTAAAAAAAAAATAATCACAATTAAAGTTTTGATTCAGTTAACCAACTGAACCATTGAGGTTTACGATCAGCTGACGGATTAATGATGACGTTGATAATACTTGCAGAATATTTAACCTTTAACGCGTCCTTAATGGCATATTGGAGTTCCCGTATGGTTTTACAAAGATATTAATACAATTTATTTTTTTTATGTAAAAAATAACGATTTAATCAAATTATATAGATCTTTTTGAAATTTTGTATAGGACCATAATTTTTCATTCTGAACAACTTTTCTTAGTAAAATTTTGCCGTATCGTGAACAAAAAGGGTACTTTACCTGAAAAGAAAATAGCTTTCGCTTTACTGTCAAGGCCAACTTGTTTTTCAAAAACCGAAAATATTTTTAAAATTCTCTTCAAGCAAAAAAAAAAGAATAATAATTTTATTTAAAACAACCAATTTATAAGAAAAACCTCCAGAAAACCAAACAATTTAAAAAAAATAATCACAATTAAAGTTTTGATTCAGTCAACCAACTGAACGATTGAGGTTTACGCTGACGGATTAATGATGACGTTGATAATACTTGCAGAATATTTAACGTTTAACGCGTCCTTAATGGCATATTGGAGTTCCCGTATGGTTTTACAAAGATATTAATACAATTTATTTTTTTTTTTTTATGTAAAAAATAACGTTTTAATCAAATTATGTAAATCTTTTTGAAATTTTGTATAGGACCATAATTTTTCATTCTGAACAACTTTTCTTAGTAAAATTTTGCCGTATCGTGAACAAAAAGGGTTCTTTACCTGAAAAGAAAATAACTTTCGCTTTACTGTCAAGGCCAACTTGTTTTTCAAAAACTGAAAATATTTTTAAAATTCTCTTGAAGCAAAAAAAAAAGAATAATAATTTTATTTAAAACAACCAATTTATAACAAAAACCTCCAGAAACCCAAACAATTTAAAAAAAATAATCACAATTAAAGTTTTGATTCGGTCAACCAACTGAAAGTTTGAGGTTTACGATCAGCTGACGGATTAATGATGACGTTGATAATACTTGGAGAATCTTTAACCTTTAACGCGTCCTTAACGGCATTTTGGAGTTCCGGTATGGTTTTACAAAGATATCCCTCCTTTCCAAATAGATTCATCATCTTCTCATAGCGCGTGAATGTCGAAAGAATAGTTGGAGGAATCCTAAAAAAATCGAATAATATCAGTGCCTTTTTTGTTGAAATCTTACGTTTGTGTTCCTTCCCCCAGTCCCTGCAAGTCATCGTAAGTTTCCCGATCAACTCCTCCGTAAATTCCAGAATTGTTCACGATAACTATAATGACGGGTAGTTTGTATCGGAACATTGTTTCGACTTCCATTCCGGAAAATCCAAAAGCCGAGTCGCCTTCCACGCAAATGACGCGTTTCGACGGTGCATAGTGGCGACACCAAAGGGCAGCGGCGATTGCAAAACCGGGACCAACACCCATAGTTCCAAATGTTCCCGCATCCAATCTATGTCTTGGCAAGTTGTTTATAAGCATAGAACGTCCAATATCCATTGTGTTAGCACCCTCGCTCACAATCAGGCAATTATCAGGCAATTGTTCTTGCAAATGATGAAAAACGGCATAGTAATTTAATGGAATGGATAAGTCCATTGACATGGCCTGTGAATACATTTTAAACACAGATTCTAAAAAATTTCACAAGTTTCATTTTCATGAACTTTTTGTTTGTTTAAGGAAGTGAATTACAATGAACTTTCTTCAAGACGTCAAAGATAGCAGTTCCAAAAATGAATTTTAGCAAAAACAAAATTACATTACCTCTACACCTTTTTTGTTGCCATCGACTTTCTTATTCAAAATGTTCCACCAATCGCTTTTACCGTCGAAAGCAAACCTCTTTTTTTGAACAGCTTCGACGAGTTGCAAAACCGCCGGTTTCAGATCGGACTGAATTGCAACGGTAGATTTGACGCTGTTGTCAAGTTCTTCGGCACAAACGTCAATTTGTATGATTTTAACATCCGGACTGAAACGTGGTGGCCGGCCGAAGTGTAAAATCCAGTTTAATCTGGCGCCCAAAAGCAAGATGCAATCTGCCTGCTGCAACGCCAAAGATCGAGCTGGTGCCACGCTGTTCCGATGAACGTCGGGAACTACACCTTTACCCATTGGCGTCGCCAAGAACGGTAAATTTGCATAATTTATAAGTGCAGTAACACCGTGCTCAGCGTGAGCATAAGCGGAACCTTTCCCAACGATAACCAAAGGTCTTTTGGCTTGCACCAGCACATCTACGGCTTTTTGGATCAAAGTCGGTGATGGATAAATAACAGGAACGTCCTCGACGATGTAATGGGGCAGAATCGATTCTTCTGGTACACGTGCAGCTAACATATTACCGGGCAAATCTAAATAAGCCACACCTGGTCTTCCGTACTTGGTTAAACGTACGGCTTTTTCCACATGCATTGGGATTAAAGAAATACTCGGTGGCCTTGCAGCATATTTACAATATGGGCGAGACAATTCAACCTATAAACATTTTTAAATAAAATATGATGTGAAATACTGATTCAAAAAAACTAAAAATGGAAAGTTGAAAATAGCCAAAGGCTATAGTATTACTTAGGAGTGCAAAAGGGATAGAGAGCGAAGGAAGGAGTAGGAATAGTGGTCATGAAAGAAATAGACGTAGTAAAACAATAAAATGGAAATCAACATAAATAAATGAAAAAATATTATTGTGAACGAGAAGGAAAATAGAACACCAATAAAATGTAAAGAACAACATATGGAACTTGTAACGGCGTATGAATATTTGGGAGTGATGATTACAAATGAGGGAAAAATAGACTTGGAAATTTCATACAGAACGGAAAAAGGCCAATGGAATATATTGTACGTTAAATAAAGCAGTATTTGTAAAAAACGAAATTCATAAGAAAACTAAGCTTATGACATTAGAAAGCAGAATAAATATCACAGAAGTAAAAATCCATAAAAGACACCTTGATTGGTTTGTGATCAAAAAAAACTTGTGTAAAGAGTGGTAGAATCGAAACGATATGGCAGGAGAAGAACGGTAAGTCCCCTGAAAACTTGGCTTGAACAAATCGAGATGGGGAAAAATAACGCAGCAAATGAATGGAATGGCAGGAATGGAAGAAATGAGTAAATGATTTATCTGTGACATTTTCTTGATGTACAAACCTGATTGCATTCCTGAAACCCACCAATTCCTTCGTGGTCTTGTGGAGCAGAGCCTCCTATAACGATCAAAGGCCAGCAGTTTATTTGCGCATTGGCCATACCACCGCAAGTGTGTAACAAGCCCGGTCCTGATACTACTAAACAGACACCCGGTGTACCCGTTAAGTACCCGATGGCCTGTGCTGCATAACAGGCCGCTTGTTCGTTTCGCATTCCGATGTAATGCATACCGACTGTTTGGCAGGCCATGCCAAATTCGATTACGGGAAAACCGACAATTCCAAACACATACTGGATACCCTAAAACCGACAAAATTTTATTATTTAATGAATCTTATCTTTTTATTCTTAAGCAAGCAATAAAAAACTCATATTAACAAAAAAGGAGGGAGCGCCATGATAAGTTACTTAGAATGGATAACAATAGCAATATACAGTGTGTCTCAGGATTGATGTTACAAAAGGTACGAAGGACTAAAAATTATTGAATTTTATTTTAAGATTGTGGGATTAAGTTCTGCTGGGTTTGAAGAGAATTTTAAGAATATTTTCAATTTTTGAAAAAGTCGACCTTGACAGTGAAGCCAAAACAATTTTCTTTTCAGATAAAGTAGTCTTTTTGTTCATGGTACGGCAAAATGTTATTAAGAAAAGTTGTTCAGAATGAAAAATTATGGCCCTATACAAAAGAAAGATCTACCTACTTTGATTAAACCCTCATTTTTTAGGTTAAACAAAATAAATTGTACCTATTTATAATAAATTTTAAATAATTCATTGTAGATCAATGTTATTATTACGTTTCGTAAGTTAAATTTGTTGTAAATACTATTTGCTTCGTATTGAACAAATAATTTATTAATACAATTTTTTTTTATCTAAAAAATAACGACTTAATCAAAGTAGGTAGATCTTCTTGAAATTTTGTATAGGGACATAATTTTTCATTCTGAACAATTTTTCTTAGTAAAATTTTGCCATATTATGAACAAAATGGGTTACCTGAAAAAAAAATAGTTTTCGCTTCACCGTCAAGGCCGACTTGTTTTTCAAAAAATATTCTTAAAAATCTCTTCAAACTATGCAGGACTTAATCCCACAATCTGAAAATAAAATTCAAAATTTTTTAATCCTTCGTACCTTTTGTAACATCAATCTTGGGACACACTGTATATTTATTTTTAACTTTAAAATTTTTTTAACAATAGTAGTTTATAATTCTGTCGAATAGTCTGACCGAGAAACGTTTCGAGTTTAAAGAAAATATTTGTGTTAAAGTTTGAAAAATAGCAAATTTTTTTTTGTCATGTGTAACTGAAGGAGTATAAATAGTGTGATCGAAAAAAAATAGTCAAAGTAACCCATGAACAAAAATCGGCATGTCTTTACTTTAACCACTACTTATTTCTTAATGTCAAATTGACGTTTGTCAAAAATGTACTTCAAACAAATCAAAGTTTTTCTTTTACAATTCTATTTTAGAAATGGAAATGAAACAGGAAACGGTTAATGGCAATATTGTTTTGTTGCCTGTTATGAAGAATTTCATGAGCATTTTCCTACTGAACATTTTTGACAAACGTCAATTTGACATTTGACAAGAAATAAATAATGGTTGAAGACATTCCGATTTTAGTTAATAAAATACATTTTATTACAATTTTTCCAAGTTTTTAACAGTTAATTGTTCACGAGTAAAAGATAAGTATAAAAATTAATGTTCCTGTTATTCTATTTTTTTTTATCAAGGTATAATTGAATAAAACGCTTTGTCATGTTTAAAACTAATTTATTACCAGTTAAACAAGTTCCCACTAACAGAAATTTTTTAATTTAATTGAGTTTAACCGATTAAAATAAATAATGGGTTTAACTAAAAATAAAAATAATTTAAAATACACATTGTTGGTAAAACAGAATTTTTCAGATTGCGGGTGTATCCAATTAATCGGCATAGAATTTTCTAGGCGGGAGTATAGATGACGCTAGTGTATTATTAATCTAGCAAATTTGGTAACGTGGATTAACGTTAATTTAGTGCATTTATGTTTTGATTCTCAAAATGACACGTAAATATGAAATATTTTGCAAAATACCTGATCTTTCAGAGCTTGAGCTAAAACCGTATTTCCATCAACGTCTCCCATTTTTCACGTACAAAATGTAACTGCAGTATAAAAATCAAGTTAAGTAGTTTTCGTTAAAAAACATGTGATTTAAACTAACTTCAACTTTGTACTCTGGTATAAAGTTGATAACGTAATCCTAGTCATCATCATACCGTTCGACGTTCGTAAACAACAGTTCTTATCACAAAATACTTTATTGAAGACTATTATATATACAGTTAATACTTAACACACTAAATAGTTTAAATATTTAATAAATTCGTTAAGGTAATCACAATGCACATTTTCATAAAATACTAAAATAGTAACTAAGCGCCAAAGGTCAGACTTTCGTGTTGAATTCTTTCGTTTCGGCGGGATTTTCAAACGCAGGATTTTCGATTCCGGTTTTCTCTGGATCTTTTTTGTCTACGAAATTCCATTTTTGCATCTGGCCCGTGCCGAAAATGCAGAATATTATACCGCTGCCTATGTAAACGGATGCCCCGATCCAAAATATTATGTGCCATTCATGTAAACCATTCTGCAAAAGAAGTTAAAATTAGGCTTTTAATTTGTTTAATTTAGGCGTTTGGAGATTATGGAGCACATTTTAAAGTAAAATTAATGGTTTTTCCACTGAGGGGAGGACGGTAAGTTTATTTTTCATGTAAAAAAAAATACATTAATAAATATTATTGTGTCAGCAGTTGATTCTCGGAAATGATTGATTGGAATATTGAAATTAATTCTTGCAATGTATTTCATATTCTTATATAACCGTGGTTGGTTACACAAGGTCATTTCTTGGAATGCATCTGTACTATTTCCTTTCATATCGTCATATCATCAAAATTTTATGACAGGTCCAAATTTAAATAAGCAATTATGGGGTAAAAATAAACAAATCTATTTGTTCACATAAAATGAACATATTCATACTTCATACTTACACTTTCTTTAGTTATGTATCCAGTAAGCATTGGTGTTATGAATCCTGTTGTGCCACCAATACAATTGACTACGCCATACAACGTCCCTGCAAAATTAGGAGCTAAATCTTGCGAATTCTGTAAATTAGTAAGTGTGGATGCGCCGTTCATTCCCAGCGCCAAAGTCAAAAACACAACAGCTAGTACGGCATCGCACCCAATCAGAGTTTGTGCAATAAGGAACAAACCAGGAATGATATGTGCTGGAACATCATCAACGTTATTTTAATCACACGTACGGAAGATAACTTACAAAATGCCGTAAAAATTTTCCTCGTCATCGTAACAGTTAACAATTCCCTTTTTCTTATAAAATCACCGATGAATCCAAAGACGAAACCGAACAACATTCTGGCCAAATAAGGCAACGACGCCAAAATACCCGAATGCCCCAAATTGAAGCCCAAAATCTCCGACATGAATTTCGGACCGGACGTCAAAAGCAAATAAAGACCCCACAAATTTCCAAAGTGCAACGCGACGTACGCCCAAAATGGAACGGATAAAAACATTTGTTTATAAGGTGGTACTGTCTGAAAACGAAAGTTTCAAATACAATAATTAAATTGTCTTTTACTTACTCTGATTTTTTGTACATTCTCGCCCAAACACTTTGATATGTAAATTTTTTCATCCTCGCTTATATGTGGATGCGCATCTGGAGTATCGGATACAAATACGAACCAAAATACGCACCACAACAAAACGAATATTCCTGACATGAAGAATGCCCATGACCAACCCATCGACTCGACTACTGCGCCCAATATTGGCCAAGTTGCTACCGTTCCTAATGTACCACCCAATAAGGCACCTGTAAATTTTCCTTTTTCTACAGGTGGTGCCCATCGTGATATTAAACAATGAAGAGAAGGATAAACTACACCCTAAAATGAATTAATATATAATTTATATACAGGCTGTCCCAAAATTAGACCGACAAACTTTAGGTGGTTATAAAAGACACTAAAACAAGCAATTTTTGGCAATAAACTCATGTCCGGAAATGAGCCGCTTTGGCTCTAGAGTGAATCAAAGGCTGCTATTACATGATTTATTTACAGAATTTACAGTAGTTGTACTACGAACAACTACCATTGCCATTGTTTTCTACGGGATGATTGGTCTATCGAATATTCTAAGAATATTCTATTTAACCCTAAAAATGTTTATTGCCTTATGGCTAACTAAGGAACATATAATGAAAATTGCAGAAAAGTTATTGCTGCCTGTCTTGTAACTTTTTAAATTAAAGTTGAACATATGGTATCGTTGGATTTGTCTCTCCATTGCCTTTCCAAAAACGTCAAAATATACAGGATGTTCCATTTAAAATAAGAAAGTTGACATCGCTTCCGGTTTCGCCGGAAGTGGAATTGAATTTTTGACAACACTAACGTTTTGTACGTAAAAATTAAAAACGACTTGTTTTTTCTCATAGCGATAGCTCCAGCCGTTCAAAAGTTATCATGATATATTCTTATTCCTTAGAATATTAGAATATTAGAATATTCCCGGAATAGCTTGCACACGCGTACAAGCGGCCATTACCCTTGCCAACAAATTCAACAAAATTGATATCATGTATCATCTTGCTTTACATGATGATCCTGCTTTTTATTTGGAGATAAAATAAAATTAAAAATTGTACGTATCAACTGCCTTTGATTCCATCTAGTGAACGCGGCTCATTTCCGGACATGAGTTTATTGACAAAAATTGCTTGTTTTGGTGTCTTTCATAACTACCTAATGTTTGTCGGTCTAATTTTGGGACAGTTTGTATATATAATCCACAAAATGTTTTGTATATGCTTGTTTACAAAACAAATTTATCGCACAATTTAGTAAATAAAGCATGTTTCAGAAATAATAAGCATAATTTTAACATATTGAGGCGGAATTGAGTGGATTATACTAAAATTCAATAAATTTATGAAATTTTTTAATTCTAAATTTTCTAGGCTTCGATTTTTGCGAATAATATTGGATTTAATTGATTGACCGATTTACACGTTGATGATTGATGATTAACCTAAAATCTTGAGCAAAATTATCTGAAAATACTTACACCACAAGCGCCAATTAAAAACCTAGCAGTAATGACGACAGAATAATGCCAAGATGCCCCGAGAGGGATAAGTAAATTTAACGCCGCTGCTAAAATAGTGCTGATTCCTATCGTTCGCACTGGCCCGAATCTTTCAGCCAGATATCCACCTGGACCTGAAGTAATAATGTAACCCCAGAAATACGAAGCAAGTATTAATCCTTGAATCTCACTGTTCCATTTATACCGCACCCCATACTGAAAAAATTTTAAAAAAATTAAATTTAAAAATATTAAATATTGAACCGATGTTCATGCAATATATTTATAAATGGTGAATTCGAGGCCCAACTTGGGGGAATCATCTATGAAATTAAATAACGGCGAAATTAAACAACCTTGGAAAATAAATCGCAAATAACGATTTTATTGTATACAAATTGTATTAATTTATATGGTATTTGCGGTCGAATAATGGGTTTTACAAATGAATAAAATTTATATTATTCGATACAATTAATAACATGTTTGCATACATTTTCTTCGATATTACTGTCGTACCCGACGACTAATTCTTAAAAACGAAACCTTGTGAGGCAGTTACGAACATATACAGGATGTACCAACTAAGATGGAAAGTTCAATTGCTCCGTTATTAATAGTAAGTCAGTTCTGAAACTTTGTATGCATTAATGATTCAAATTTCTCTATCAACTAAAAATATGTACAAAGATGGTCGACTTCCGGTTATACCGGAAGTCGGCACAAACTTCTTATTTTAAATGCAATACCATATTTTTTATTATCTTTTTGGATTGTCCATAAAAAATATACACCAGTTTATTAAACACATACTTGGTCTTAGTGGCACTGTTTCGGAGTTATTCGACTATGTTTGAAAAAAACGACTCTTGCAGTGTTTTCGGAAATTTGAAGTATCTCCGGAACTAATGTGCGAAGAGAGCTGCTGTTTTCACTGTTCGATTTATTAAGATGCATTTTATTCCTCAATACAAATTGAAACAATTCGGTTCATTAAAACGTGAAATAAGAACGAAGGAAGTTCCAGACTTTTCAATCATGGCTAACGTGATTTTTTTAAATGCAACACTATATTAATTGTGGTTTCATCGGATAGAAAATCTCATTCCCTTTCACCTTTATTAATACATGTTGGCATCTACAAGTAGTAGTTTTGTAGTTATTTCCGTTTTTTTCTTTATACCATATTTCTTGACGTCTAAATCCTCAATACACTAATAATTTCACCCGTAACTTGTTTTCATTAGATATAAAATTAAATACAACAATAGAACTAATGTTCATATATTCAGCGTTAGCAATGATTGAAAAGTCTGAACTTCCAACGTTCTTATTTCACGTTTTAATGAACCGAATTGTTTCAATTTGTATTGAGGAATAAAATGCATCTTAATAAATCGAACGGTTAAAACCGCAGCTCTCTTCGCACACTAGTTCCAGTTCCAAGAGTCGTTTTTTTCAAACATAGTCGAATAACTCCGAAACAGTGCCATTAATACCAAGTATGTGTTTTATAAACTGGTGTCTATTTTTTATGGACAATCCAAAAAGATAATAAAAAATAGGGTATTGCATTTAAAATAAGAAAATTTGTGCCGACTTCCGGTATAACCGGAAGTCGGCACAAATTTTCTTATCTTATCTTATCTTTGTACATATTTTTAGTTGATAGAGAAATTTGAATTATTAATGCATACAAAGTTTCAGAACTGACATACTATTAATAACGGAGCAATTGAACTTTCCATCTTAGTTGGTACATCCTGTATAGTTATAAATAAACAAACCCACAACGTAGCGGTCGCGGGGGATTCCAACATAAACTTTCTTGATCACAGTAACGTAAATATAAAACCAATTAAGATACTGAACAGCTTCAATCTTCAGCAAATGATAGTGAAAGCAAAAATATCTAAGAAGTCATCCACAGCAACAGATAACATATTTATAAATATAAGCCTTGATATGAGTGTGATATAATATTTTCAGCTCTTTCAGACCATCTGGCTTCACAAATTTCCCTTACAAGCACGCTCTTTTATATGCTAAAATTGTTGCAGGAAAAACACACCTTCAATTTAAATAACTTTAAGTAACTATTAAATATTTGATTCCAAATAAAATATCGCGAGATAATCATTTAATTATACGCATCTTTTTCATCTCCAATTTAACTAATTATGCGAAAAAATAAGAAACCGCATGCCCTCTTCGCATGTCGCATGTCCGGACATCAATTTAACGGCCATCCGAAGACGTCTTAACCGACACGAGTCGCGTCCCAGAAGACTTTGAAATTTCCAAATATTGTCGCCAAAAATGGATCGAAACAACATCTGTCTTATTTGTGCCAATAAACATTTAAAAAATGTATAATGTAAACTGTTTTATAAAATTACATACATTTTTAAATAAAATAAATATATCGGTCTCTGCCAATAACACTGCAATATGCTTATGATTTCCTTCTAAAGATAACTATATTTGAAGATAGGGATTTTGGCGGTTCAAATTATGCCCCATTAAATATAATAATGTATCCTCTACGCTGGCGAAAAATACGTAATTGCATTAATTTCATATTTTAATTAAAATATCATACTTCGATAACTTCACGTTACGTTCAGTTATTAAATTGATTTATACGGCGACGGAATTTTAAAGGGGAGTAATTTTAAACCGGAGACCCGCCCGATTTCCGCATCTGGGGCGATTTTTCGGCGTTCAGCGCCAAGATACCTGTCGGCTATGCCGTGAACGAGGGCCCAGGTGCGTAGAGTGAGCGCGTGGCTCCGCAGACCGGTCGATATTCACGTTACAGCCCTGCCACATCGCACAGCCGCATTCTTTATTTGTCGACTTTGTTACGAAAGGAATAAAAATTAAAAAAATTCTAACTTAATTACGCGAGCCCTTTCGAGCGGCGTTTAAGAAGTTGCTACCCTATTTGTCACTCACATTAATGAAAAACAACACGGATATTACACGCTGGAAGAGTTCTTCGTTTTGTTGCGAGTCGTTCTTTCTACTTTCGTTTAAGTTAATTATGTTGACGAAACTTTATTGTGAAATTATGAATTCGAAAAGTCTGTTCCTGGTGGGTTTCGGCAAGATAAATTAATATTGTACAGAAATTACTTTCAATATTCATTGTATGTATTGTGGTTGGAGGGTCTGCACGCCATACTTGGCCCAACCATTTAATTAATTTTTTATTTTACTATTACTCGACTTATTTCAGCGACAGCCTGTATAATGTTCTTCAAATGTTTTTTTTTTATTTTACGCTGAAAATTTTAATTTAAACAATTCCTACGATAAGATGTTGTATTTATTAAACATATTCATATTTCAAAATATATCACGTAGCCGTTCGCACGCCGTTTGAAATATTACATGTTTGTTTTTTTCTCTTTTACGATAAATTAATATCCAATTATTCGTGATATACATTTTCGAATGTGATTATTCCGCACCATTCATAACAACGGTTAAGGTATGACACCGGTGACGACGGCATTCCGCATCAGCTGCCGCCGCATGCGAGATTTATCGTCGTTCATTAGGAAGATGGATGACGAAATTATGCATATTGAACTGGTTCGCAATTAGTCGTTTTCGCCTGACCGTCGATGTTTCAAATTTATCATGTATATTTAACGGTAACCCTCGGCAGGTGGCGCTCCTACCTGCCTTACATTTGCGGTAAGCCGATGGATTCCAGACGTGGGCATATATTATGCATGGCAGAAAGGATGGAGGAAAATTGCGAGACGTGCTGACCCGCCTTTCATATTGCATTAGTTCGAGAAAACGGGATCCCTCGCTACGGTCTACGTCTTCGGGACATTATAGTAAATAATAATACCGCCCTAACCGCTAAGCCACGCGGGAAGAACTATGTGATTACGAGAGAATAGTTTCTCAACTCGGTTCATTATTTTGTGGTAGGAAATAAACTTGAAGGTCTGTACAACATCATATACTGTTGATTAATTATTTAAAATTATGGAATTATGGAATGTATAATTTAGATAATTTGAATACAAACCAAAATTGGCGTTTGTTAGATATAGTTGTTGAAACATTGGCAAAAATGTAAGCCAAGAAGTTCAACGGGTATTTTTGTGTATCTTATTTGGATAGAAATTAAAAAAAAAAAAAAAACAATTAGAATACAATATAACAATTTAATAAATAACGTGTTAATGCGACTGCTTTTACATTTTTATAAACAATTCAAAAATAATAAATTTCAACGAAAAGTTTGAGTACAATTTTGTTTAAGGAGTTCTTCATGAACAAAAATTTGTGGGCAGTTACTTCATTTATTGTTCATTTAATATTTGTCGTGAGTTGCCCTTTTTGTAGATGTGGGTTTGGTTCAAGTTTACAATATGAGTGTGTTGTTTCGTTCCCTGAATAACATATTTGAAGAAGTTTCATGGGCTTAATGGTTACTAATTTATTAACAAATAATTTATAAGCACACTTGGTTATATTTGGGATTAAACAATGCTCAATTTAATTTTGAAATCCACTCACCTGATTGTAACTGGCACACAACTCACTAACACCCCACTTGACAACACTACGGAATTCTAATGATGATAACGATGTCGACTGGCACAGGGTCTTCCCGTTTTTTATTCATTTCGGAAGGTGAGCCACAATCTGACTTAAGATTTTTAAATTGTGTTCGGCCTTTTATTGTAAAAATTGTAAGTAAAAACTATTCTAGTAAAAACATAGGTTAAGAGCTTCCTCGCTGGACATAAAAGTAATTAAAATTTTATAAGATAAAATTTACAAAATAAAAAAAAGATAAAATTTTACAAAATAAAATGCATGAATTATTATGAATTAAATTATGCAACCAAGTTAGCTCTCACTAAATATGCTTATGAATATTTTATGCAGTATTTTGTGAGTAATGTATGGAAAGTTAATTGATGTACATACATCATTATGTTGTATTACCTACCTAATCCCCTACATCATTTTTCTGTTTGAAGAAGAAGGGTCGCTTGAAAGGTCTTTAGTATTACTAGTAGGTCAAATTTGATTAATTTTTTTGAATTTAAAATCACTTAGTTTTGATTCACTAACAGTAACAAACTAGGTAGTTGATTAAATTTTTCTGTGAGGCGTTCAATTACTATTACATTTACGAAATCCACAATTTTCTAATTACACAGTTTAACGTATCCTTTCGGACGTGAATCTTGAACAAACGTTACAATCGAATCAAATTCGTGCGCTGATAATTAGCGAGCACATTTTCATTACTAAGTCAAACAGTAGAGCCGCCGCGCCGCACAGAAGCACTGCGGGTCGACGGTAATGTGGATTAATACAATGAATACACTGAACCGTATAACGAGGCTTTGGCAAACAGATCTGACATGTACAACGCCGAGGTCTGAGTGCACTTTACTGCTTAGTTTTATAAATCATCATTAACCGACGCTGACTGATGTAAGACAAAATTGAAGACTTGGAACTGAGACTTTATGAATATAGACGGTAATCCATAATCCGAACGATCAGTCCTTTTACGATTTTGCATATGATGGATGTACTCGTTTGCCAAAAAATGTATTTAGACGATGCACATACGCGTACTGTTAGCAGATTTTAAAATTGGTAATCTTCGAATTGTCGGTTAATTCCTCTCTGAACGTGCGTAATATTTTTCGTCAGTTGGGAATATTGTAGTATAAAAATTACATAAATTTGCGACAGCGAGAAGTTCGACGTAGAAATGTGACGTGAGATCCAACAGGTCCGTCATTTACAGATACCAGATCTGACAAGGAGGATACATGCTACTTAACCGAGTTGTATAGTAACGTAGAGGTGGCATACGAACTTCTCCCTAGACGCCCTTTTCCATTTCCACGACACTCATATTCTGCGCGCTACGTTCCCTCGTGATACATTTAGCCATATACTCGAGTTCAATTTCCATGAAATACGCGACTGTCTGATGATGCTACAAGTGCGTATCACGTGACTAAAAGGGTAGACTTTTGTTTTTCGTTTAAATTAATGGAACGAATATTTCCTCTGCTGAGCACATAAGAGTACATAGAACTCGTATGTGTCGTAAAGTTTTTAAATATATTTTGTAATACGGCATAAAGCTTTTACACCGAAGAAAACACTTCCATTTAGCATTCCTGCCATTATTATACTCCTAAATAATTATTCGCGGGTAATTTTTATTCTTTCATTATTTATACCCCTTTTAAATTGCATCCTGCCATCTTTCTGAATTTGGCCCTTCGATCGACCATGCTGATTAGGTTTTCTACGTTTCCCTAATCATTGCAGCGTTTGCTGAAATAGGCTTTAAACATCTGTAAGATGGCCACAACCAAGCCCTCTCAGTCCATTTAAGTTCTTCGAACATTGGACAAATGGTGAAAGAGATGCCCAAGAAGATGCCCAAAAACGACCTGGGACAAAACGGTTGCTTGAGTTTTAGAGAAAATAGGATAACATATGTGTTGTAAATAAGTCAAGCCTTTATTTTATTAAGTTACTTAATTTCATCGCCCTCATTTAACGTGTTATTTCTTAATGTAAATGTAAGCTGACATGACATTTCCTCTATTGCAAGTAACTGCCATTTAGTTCGCAATTTCCTGCATAGTGTCATTCGTCTTCAACGGTGACCTACATTAGATATTATTGATTAGACAAGACAAGTCAGTACCGAGCTGAATGAACATTTTGTTCTATTATAAGGTGACCACCCCAGGGGCAGTCGATAATTAGTATGGCTCGAGTTTAGAAGTAGAAATAGTTGTATTCAAGAAAATAAACGTGTGTAGAGGTAACTCGGGTTTCAATAGTATCTAGTCCACCGTCAACTCAAGGTGTTATGCGAGGAAGTATTCCAAAGCCATAACAAAAGGACCAGCTCAAGATAAGAGATTGTGGCGTGAATTAGTTTATCCTACATATCCTTGAACCTTGCTTAATTATTATAATTAATATCGCTTATGAAAGCGATACTCCATAAAAGTGAAGATCTGAAAAAGTTACAAATTGACTCTGTCCATATTACTTACTTACATATTTTATTTCACCAGCTTCCTTGCTGCAACACACCTAGCTATTATAATTCAACTTGTTTCTGACAATATATCCCTTTCTTTTTCCATAGTCGTACGTATTGCTGTGTTATTTCCCAATAGAAATAATTAAATTTATTAATAATCAAATAAAAATATTAATAATCAGTTAAATATTATCATACAATATAGTTGAAAATAATTCAATTAAGAAATAAAATATTAATTTTAATTAGTTATGGTACATGATTGTTTTTAAGAATAATCGTGAATGATGGCAACTTGTTGATGGAATGCACTTCGAAGTATGTTGGTTTGCAGTTGATATTGAAAATCTTCAAATTCAATTTGTTCATCATACCTGAAACCAAAAACAAAAATAAATAGATTTGGCTACATAATTAATCGGCAGGAGTGCTTGGTTTATGAGCTACTTTTAACGCCGAAAATTTTAATTACATCAATGACCAACGAGGTAGCTCATAACCTAAATTTTTACCTGAATAGTTTTGTTCACATTTTCGCCTATAAGTCTGAACGCGACGTAAAATCGTGAGCCTGATTGTGGCTCACCTTCCTAATAGGACCAAAACCATTAGGACCCTGTGATACTATTGAATTAAACTGAAGTTCGGAAAGTGATTCCAAGTATTAAATTATTGTGTTGCATAATAATAAAGGATAAAAGACAACGATATCCAGGTGAGTCATGTTAAAAGTTGTATTGGACTTGTACACAAATCATAACCGATTGTAAATTTAAATTGTCAAATTTTTGGCAAGTGTTAATTCAATTTAAGGTTATGTTTAAGTGTTAATGATTGTTTAAAAATACAAGGTAGATTGTTACTTCTTGTATTAATTAATTAAGAAATAATCTAAACATGCCTGTACGATTGTGCACGCCCAAGTGCGAGCCGTTGTTTTTTTTTACGAACTTATTGTTTTATTTAATCATCCTTATATGCATCGTAAATTTTTTTATTAACAAATTTATTAGAATTTTGTAAATAAATATCATAGCAGTATGTGTAATAAAATATTTACCTAGTTCCAACTGTTATAAAAAGTCTAAAATGAGATCTGCGCAGGAGACTTACAAAACTCATTATCGCTGTGCACTTAGTATGGTTTCAAATTATGATTCTTTCGTACAATTTAACTATTTTCGGCCAGGACATCATAAGTTGGTTATTGTGTGAAAATCAATAAGATTTACATTTTCATCAGTGGCGGCATTGAACAAAACATTTCTACCGGACAGTATGGTAATTCTTAGG
>JAFFZR010023879.1:17945-33794 GCA_018397195.1 Lethrus apterus | reverse complement strand
TTTGTTGACTTATTTGAGGTGAAACCAAATTGTGAGCAACTGAGTATGTTATATTTATTTATAAAAGACTGTAGTCTTTTATTTAGGAGTTTTTCATAGATTTTGCTGAAGGTCGGCAGTAAGGATATTGAACGATAATTCTGTAGAACATTTGGTTTTCCTTTTTTTAAGCATGGAATTATTTTCGCCAGATTTAATTTATCTGGGAAAACCCCAGCGGACATTGCAGTATTTGCGGAATGAACTAACGGTGAGGTTATGTAGTCACTAACGAATTTCAATAAGAAGCAAGGAATTTCATCTATGCCAGATGACTTTTTTATTGAAACTTCCTTAATGGAATTTATTTCGTGTGAATCAGTTGGAATCAAAAAGAAATTGTAGCAACTTACGGGAATATTTAATGGAGTCGTTAGATCCGATAAATTAGAGTTCACGTCACAGGGGTGGCTGAAGAAGTCATTAAATACTTGGGTAAGATCGTTGGGGTCAGTGATGGGTTCGCTTTCTTCATCAACTGCATGAACATGTATGCTGGAGGTGGATTTCGTTTTTGTTTCCATATTAATAATTTTCCACGCCATCTGATTTTTGTTGCTCGAGTTCAACAGTAAATTGTCATAATAGGTTTTCTTAGCACTGCATGTCATGTGGTTGTAGGTATTTTTATTTCTTTGGTAAACTGAGTACAATTGACTATCACGAGTTTTCCTGTACATATTATACAGGTCCCTCAAGGTAGCGGCAAAGGTTTCTAATATTGAATTGTACCAAGGAATATTGCTTTTAGGCTTAATACGTTGTTTCCGCAATGGAAAGCATAAATTGAAGTAGTAGAGAAAGGTATTGTAAAAATTATCAAAGCACACATTTGCGTCATTATTCTCAAAAAGTTCACCCCATTTTTCTTTACTTAGTAACGATTGGAAATTATTTATATTACCAATGTTGTAGTCTCGCCGTACGGAGTATGCTACATCATCAGTATACCGAAAAGAATCCAAACCGACATGCATGAGTTGATAGCTATGGTCAGATATTCCTGAGGCATCTACTTTTACTGAAATTTTTGTGGAATCCAAGTTTGTAAAGATATTATCCAGTAATGTAGCTGAATTGTTTGTTATTCTGGTTGCCTCATTTACTGACGGCTTCAAGTTGATGGAGTTAAATAAGTTTAGGATATCATTTGAGTGTTGGGAATTAACACTGAAGTCTATATTAAAGTCGCCACAGATTATTAGAGGTTGATTGTAAGGATCAAATGAGTATAAAAGTTTTAGAAGAAGTGCTTTAAAATTTTGAAAATTGCCACCGGGTGATCGATATATACATATTACCAGCAATTTATTTCCGGAGATCGTAACATAAACACCTGTATATTCGAAGCCATCATCTGAAAATCTTAAGATATGTGTAATTGATGTTTATATTTTACCGTAAACAAATCTGGCATTTCGAAATATTTAAATTAAAACGTTTGGTGAAGTCGATCAGACGCAAAAGCTTTGTGTAAAATGTCCAACAGAACTAATCCGTATGGTTAAGTTGTATTTACATTGAGTGATCTTTCAAATCTACTGATGATTTTCTCGCAAAGAACTGACAAATGAAACTTTTTTGTTCTTTCTCCGGGACTTAGTTTTCTATTTTCTTAGGACTCTCGTTGACCTCAAACCTCGATACAGAAGTTGATCCTACATTCTCAGATTGCGAGTAAGTCGCGGGGACTTCATGTCCGTTATTGAGGTTCCAGAGTGGTGATTCGTCATTGTTACCCGCACCCGCATAAGTGAGATTTGTGCATGTACATAAACTCGCGGGAAAACTATACCCTCGCTCCCGTGAGGTAATCAGTCATGAATAATTGATTGTGCATATAGTGGTCATCTTTGTTGCACGTATCTTAGTTTTCTTTTATTTTAGACGATGTTGACGATGATGAAAGGCATAGAATAGAATATTTTTATTCTGCTTATCTTGAAAATTTATAAAAAATATAATATAAAAAATACGACTATGTTTGAATCGTTTCTATATAGTTTACATAACAGTTAGTAATAAAACGATGTTATTTTGCATGCTAATTTGCGTCGTCGAAAAACCTCGTGCTTAATCTAGCGTACATATTATGTTGGCGACGTAAAGCATTTCAAAAATTTCTGAATAAATTTACTTTAGTGCATAAAAGACAGAATATTTTCTGAAAGCACAGGTAAATTGTGAGATAATAATAATGTTAAAATCACGGTTGTGTGGGTACATGTCACGTCGAGAATTCAGTTTTATGTAACGTGCATCCACGTTATGTTGGCGAAGGAAAACAGGTGACATCTCCGCGGGCCTCATTCATCACAATTATTTCACAAATGCGCGTTTCCCTTAGGTGCACATTTATTTCACGATATTTATTCCAATAAACATATCAACCCCTATTTTCAAGTAACATCGTGGCCACTGCAATTTGTTACTCTGCCCTACCTTTTACATTAGCTTCATGTACTCTCCCTCGCAATAATATATTAATAAAAAATGCATTTGTAATCGAAATATATAGTGGTAATTTGTTGTATTTTTTGACAAACTTGGGGATGTTTTATTACGCATACTTTGATTTATGTGATCATCCGCGTAATGTGCGGAGAACATATTAAAAAGAAGATGCTCTATGCGTCCCATTATCTCCGTCTGCAGTGGTGCCACGGGACCGTAATGGTTGTTCAGAGTTTTTTAACTTTGGGGGAAACTTTTATCTTTGAAACTGTGGATATTTTGTTGACTACATTTATCACAAGCTAACTTCCAAACAAAATTTAAATAAACGCTTGATAATAGCATAGTTTAAGGGTGCATGTATATTATGGTAAATTTTTAACACATTTAAAAAAAAATACATATAAAGTGAAGTGAATATTTTTAAATTTTATCGTCTTTTACCATAGAATAATCGACACGATCATGTTAGTTTCTTGTTTGCAGGTAACAGAAGAAAAGTTAGTACGACGTTAAAACTTTTATGGAATAAAAAATCAGCAACAGCAACTGAATAAGGACATGCAAAATGGTAAGTGTGTATCAGGTAGTGAAAGCCTCACATATTTATTCTATATATTTTTTAATATTTTATATTATGCGTACACAGTAATTTTAAATTGTGCATAGATGGAGACTATTAAATATTAATAAATATAGATTTGGATAAAATCGGCATTAGGAAGGAAATAGGAAAAAATGTTGATTAATAAAAAATAGTTTCTATAAACGCTAAATGTTCAAAATGTATATGGGAAATTTTTTTATCCATATTGTGCACGTTATAAATTTGAAATTTTCAGTTCTTGCTGATATCATTTTGTCAATGCTTCTGGTGTTTCATAGTACGGCCTTGGGCAATAAACTCGAAGATTCAGTGAGCGCAACGAAAGATTCGAAATGTTAGAAACGTAGATCACGTATCTGAAGTACCAATTTACGGAATAGATAAGTTTGGTTCATATATTCTTTGCAAGCGGTCAGATAGCCGGTGCCATTTGAATTCGTTCATGTTCTCGTACATCATGTCCTTAAACTTCCCTCAGGTAAAACAACTCTCTAGAGAAATCTAAAATGACCACAGGAAGACGAAATACAGCCTGAGATGTACGGGTGTCATTAATAATTTACCTAGTGCGGAATACGGTGAACATTTTTTTAACGAAATTTCCATTTAATTTTATTTACCTACATACCTAAACGTCAATACCATAATGTTGGATATTGTTGTTTTTGTTAAAAAAAGTACTAAGAAAAAGTGATAAATGTTGGCCACAATTTGGTCAGTAAAACATGCGTTTGAAATTTTTAACATTAACGCCGTCCGTATTCTACTATTATGTTTGCAATTCGTATTTTTGGTTATTTACATCGACAACAGTTGTTTGTTAACAGTTTGCGGTGTGGTGTTTAAACAGCTTCATTCTGCTAATTGTGTATTTCATTAATTTAGGGTCGCTAATTTATTTTGTTATTAATCGACCACGATTCAAATTTAGTTTAATGGAAACCGATGCCATATGCCCACAGTTCGCATATTTGCGTTTAATACATATGTCAGGCATAGAAAATGTTTCTATTTATTATTATTTATTTTTTAATTGAGTGCAAGTTTTCACTGTTAAAATTATCTATATAAGAGGAAATTACGTAGAAGAAATAATATATGCTGAAAAAGCAGCAACACAGAACACAGATAAGTACGAAACAGTCATGAAGAAACTTTAGCAACGGTTAAAGTTGGGAAGATTATATAGAAGATTCTTAATAGCAACAAAAAATCGGTCTGGAAATAAATTAAAATAAAATTTAAATATATTATACATCAACAAAATTAGCTTAAGAATAGAAAATAGAAACGGTAGAGGGCTTTATATGTTTTATATATCTGAAATTTGTGTCGCATGACTGAGAAAGAGGCCAAAAAGGTATACATAGTAGAAAATACAAAGCACAAAAAGCACCTAACATGCTACGGAAAATTTGGATGTCAAATGAATTAACCACAAAAACCAAAGAATATTGGGTTGAAAAGTGTCTACTTTATGGATGCGAATCCTGGATAACGGACCAAAAGTGACATTAATAATACATACATTTTTATTAACAAATTAGGTGCTTACTTACTTACTTAATCCTCATCGCTCAGTGCGAAGCAAAGGCGTCGACTAACTACCCCCATTTAATTCTGTCTCTTTCATCGCGGAACATGTTTTCACAATCTTCTCCAGCTCCTGTTCCACATTTCTCTTCCAGGATGTTCCGGGTCTTCCCTGCCTTCTCTTTCCCACTGGCTGGTAATCTAGTGGCTGCCTCGCTATATTGTCCTCAACGTTCCTCAACGTGTGTCCGATCCACTTCTATTTCCTACGTATCAATGTTTTTCTTACTTGTTCTTGATGTGTTTCGGCACACAGTTGTCGGCTAGATATGCGGTTCGGCCAGAACACTTCCAGGATCTTTCTTAGGAATTTATTTACAATAGTTTGTATCTCTCTTTGTTGTCCTCATATTGCGATTGGATCATATTTTATTTAGTGTGATGAACCTGGGGCGCGCTTTCCTAATTCTCGTCTTGATATTATCTTCTGTTTGTGAGGTTTACGAGGAAAAATTTTTTTTTATTTTAACATATTCGCCACGACAGCGTATTTGCAAACGTAGTGCTTTGTTATTTCCTAATGGAATAAAATAAATTTAACAATAATTAAATAAAAATGTTAATAATTAGTTTAAAATAAGTATATAATATAATTAAGTTAGAAAATGTTATAAAATTGTAAGAATATATTATGGTACATGATTATTTAATTCGTAAACGGTGAGAACTTGTTGAACGAATGCACCCCGGAGTATGGTGGGTTGCCGTTGACGTTGAAAATTTTCGAATTTGATTTATTCATCCTGTAACAAACCATACATTTTTGTTAATATGGTTGCATAGTTAAATGGCACGAAAGCTTGTTTCGGAGCTATTTCTAACGTTGAAAATTTTTAATTACATTAATGCCCAATGTGGGTGCTCATAACCAACGTTCTTACCTAGTATTTTCGACTATATATGTCCGAACTCGACGTAAAATCGTCAGCCTGATTGTGGCTCGCTCTTGGAAAAGTTCCAAACCAGGAAGACCCTGTCGCTGGTGTTAAAAGTTTTTCTGTGATTTACCATAAATAATACCACGAAATAATTAAAATGACTATATTGTGGTTTGTGCCTAATAAAAGATAAAATAACATTCGGTTGTCATCTTCACAATTATTTTGACATTTATAAATTAAATTCTGACCGAATGAGGTTATGTAAATTTATTTGAAATTAATTTAATAGTATTTTATTATGCATTGAATAGAAACATGAGATGATTGTAAAACAATATAAAAAAGATTATTTCTTATTTTTATTAATAATTAATAAGTATAACTAACCTGTATATATTTGTTCCTCCATTCGCACCGTTGAATGTGAAACGATTCGGTCATTGTCCTTGACACGGTCCATGTGTTATGACAATATTGTTCTAAAACGCAGTTTAGATAAATCAATTTATATTGAAATTGTAATTCAAGTATTTAAATGATTATATTTACTTACTTTAGTTTGTTTTGGGTTTTGATGTTTTAATAAACCAGTTGCATGGATTGTAGTGCACATTTTTCAGATCTCGTGTAGACAGCTTAATTAGCCGGACATTCAAAATATTTTTAAATCAAAACTAAATAAATTTTGTTTTGTTTAGTATGTATTAATAAACATTAATATTTATTTTGTAAGTATTTGAATTGTATAATTTTTTTGTTTGTAAATAATAATTTGTTCAATAAATAGTTTAAGTTATTATAAGAATTTATTGTTTTACTGTAAACATCCATATTACAGAAACCTTATTTTAATAAACAAATTAATATATATCTATGGTTATAAAAATATTTAGAAATTCACTGATAATTGTTAAGAAATATCATAGCAGTAATAGGTTTGTCATATTTCTGATACACTGTGAATATATTATATGCTAAAAATGTATTTTAATGGTTTTTATTTTTTTTGTCGTCCCGTCGGTCGTGCGGTTAGTATGTTCAACATTCACTGTTTCAGTTCGGAAGTAGTTAAAGTAGTTAATAAACCCAGTTATAAAGATACACGACAATAACTAGGAGTTATTGTAATAACAAGTATATGATGTGAATCACATACATATCTTTGCAGTTTATCAGAACAGTTTGGTGAAATAAGTGTAATAAACCATTAAAAGTTTGAAATTTTTTTTATTAAAAGCCTCGTCGATCAATTATTTCAAATGAAAAATTAATACGCTTGTTATTTGAAATTTGTAAAACAAAAAGCTTTTATACCGGTGATGATGTATGAGTTTGAACCGGAAATGTAATTTGCATGTTGTTCCGCTTTATTTGTACATATCAACCATTTGCGTCGCCGCAAAATTGTTATTTTTAAGATGCGGAAGTAATAAGGGTGCGAATACCAACATGAATCACAGTGTAGTACCAATTATAACTTCCAAATACAAAAATGTGCATTATAACTTGTATCCATGTGCAAAAATCTGCTTAATGATCTGTTGTGTTCACGATGAGTAAATTAAAATTACACGTTATTATAAATTTTTAAAAAATAAATATAAATGCAACGAACTATGTATATACTAGAGGGAGTAAACCGGGCACTATTTAACTATTTACAAGAAAACTTTCATCACTTATGTGAGTTTTATAAGAAACTTTACATGCTATATTTTACTACAAGACTAGTTGGACAAAGTTCCTTGAAGTTGCAGAGCATCCGAGTTTGTCATGATAAACTTATTTTTTGCGACTAAATCCATTTATTTCAACTTTTACGTATTTTAATAAAAATTCAAATTATATTATACTGCAGAAACGCAGTTTAATTCTACGGCAATAACAATTATTTCAAGGGATTGTGATTATACACAGTATGACGTAACTAGGTCGTTAATTGAAACAAAACAAATACGGTTTCAACAAACCAAAATAATTAATACATTGATTGACGTGCAGTAAATATTTACATTTTATACGCTTTTGTCTGTTCTAATGTAAAATGTATACGCCACTTGAATCATTCCTCAAATTAAATCAGACCAACTAATTCCTTTCGATGAAATCATTCGATAAGGTTATAAAACAGTCATAAAGGTTTACGTTTCTTTAAACTTTCAACGGTATCAAATCTAAAATTTTGTATCGGTAATCGACACGAGGATCGGATTTGAATAAATAATGCCTATAAAATTTTGGCTGATTTAATATTACTTTAGGGCCAATAACATGCCTGTTTATGACACAACTTGTAATATATTAAATATTTTATAAAAACGTAAATTATTTGCTAGAAATACATCAATCCAAGTCAATATTTTGTACAAACGCAGGCTATTTCCGACGTTTTCTTTGTATTTCCTATATTTCCTGCTTTAGTAATGCGAACGTTGTGATATCCGCATAACGTAGCATGTATTCTTCAAAGAGCGTGCACACAAAGGGCTTACTTAAATGATATCACGGTTTTCGATCACTGACAGTGATATAAACCGAATGTCTCTGTTTTTCTTCGCCTTGTTGAATAAGGGAAGTGGCTGTTAGTTTAAATGGCCATCAACATCAAAGGAATGGTAATACCCTGATCTAAAATTTTGCATAAACACTTTGACGTTCATTTATTTATCCATAAAAAATCTACGAAAATTTTTATTTTAAGTAATAGCTAACGTCCTTCGTATTTAATTTTATGCGTCTAAAATGTTTGTAACGTAAGATTCTTGTCTTATCGGTGTATTAAACCCGAAGAAATAATCTTATTTTTTCCTATTAGTTATATTTAGGTGTGTTATATTTTATATGATACAATTCGACGATGCGTGAGTTTAGATTACAGATGCCGGCAATTTGAGATGGTCAGATAACAGGAGATTAAGATGTCCAAGTCGGCGGGGTCCTTTATGAGGAATTTTTAAACTGTTTATTCGACCACGACGGACTTATTTCTGACATAAATATTGTATAATCATTCATAAAATATATAATTCTGTTATAATATGTCGATAAAATTTATTAAAATTCAAATCATTGTTCGTCTAATTATATCGAAATTTAAAGATTTCTGTTTTTGAAAAACTTTAAAAAGTCAACATTATAAACTTGAACGATATGTAGATACTTTTTGTTACTTACAAAAATGAAGAGTACGAAAATATTTTCATCTTTGTAGATATGTTTGTACAAATATTTATAATTAAAACAACATATACAGCTTCTTTTTTGAACATATTTTTCCTTTTGTAATGTGTTAATCAATACTTCTGCCAGTTTTGATATTTTAATTATTTAAAAAACAAAGTATGATTTGGAAAGGCTTGTCTGTTTTATAATCAACTCGATTTTGTTTTTTTATATTAATTTTTTCTAAAATTAAACGCTGCTTATTTGTAAAGTTACACGAAATCACTATCAGGAATTTAACATTTTTCGTTTTCATGCTTTGTAAATGTGTAGTTTATAATGTTTAACAAACACGAGCGAAGCCACTGTATCAACACGTCGTGTGGAAGAAAAAAGCCATTTTGCAACATGTTTCATACTAGATTTTTTCAAATTTAATTATCAAAAGAGCAAAAATATAAATGTTTGAATTTAATATAACGTTTTCGGTAATTTTTATTATGATGCAGCATGAAAATTTGTTTATTCTGGGCGTTGTTGTGCATACACGCCTTGTTTTTTGTAAACAAAGACAATTATTGTAAAATTAATTATATTGCTGGCGTCAGTTTAGCGTTAGAGGGTTACTTACGTAGTTTATTAGTTATTTAAATTGAATGATTGAGAAGAATCTGTATCTTCTGATATTGAAGAAGCTGCAAAGGCGGTTATTTCAAGTTTATTACCAAAAAAATTAAAGGAAACTTGTGAACTGGCTTATAGAAGCTTTCAAGATTACACAAGGTAAAAATGGTATCAGAAAAAGCCCTCCCTCAAACCTTCCACAATGTGGACTCACTATTCGATGCAGAGAACAACAATGTCTATTAAACAAAATGTGTATATTAGCAGATTTATAAATTTGATTGTTTTTTTGAAGAGGAATGCGGAGGGTTATAGAACAAAAAATGTAATTCCATTACACTAGGTATTTAATATTCGTTTGAAAACACCAAACAATTCCTAATATGTAAAGAATGTGTTATATTTTTGGTACAGAAATGAAAAATTGTCAAATGATTTACATACATGCTGGCACAGGTGATATAATCAGATTAAATACTGTTCGAGTATCACCTTTGTTGAAACACAAATAAAGCTTTCCTTGTTAGCATCTATTATAATAATTATTAGTTCGTTGAGGGTGTTTGTAGAAGTATATTTTTAAAACTGATCCAAAAAGTTTACTTATATTTCAAATAATAAAAGAAAACTAGGATAAATTAAAATAGTTAAAAATAATTAAAAATTTATGTAAATGTTCGAAAATTTAAACTCTGCAATATTATAAATGTTGATATACACAAAATTACTTCGTCTATTACCAGCTAGTTCTTCAATATATCATTTCAGACGCGTCGTGTATAACTACAAATTTAAACCATTAAGTTTATTTGTATGATTTTAAACTTTCGATACCAAATATAAATTAATATCTGTTCCGCGTTGATACCGCGAATATTAATAAACACTTTGCCATTTAGTTGGTAATAAAGTGCAAGCGTTGATTAGTTCAATATGCAGTTACTGTAAAATCTCGATTGGAGAGCAATTGAAGGACTGACCAGTTCACTAATTGTGCTAATTAGAGAAACGTGTCGAACGGACCCTCGATTTCATTTGACAACTTCACATGTGCTCAAATTTATGATTTTAATAGGACCAATAAATTCTGTTTATATGCTTTAGTTAACAATTGTAATATAGCGCTCCACATGTGACAAAGCTCGTATTGTTCTAATGCTAAATATCGTGAATTATATGTCGATGATGTATACAAATTCGAAACAATGCGTTTATTCGTTCGTATTACAAAATCGCTCCGTTAATGGCTTTTTATATTAAATAAAATTTTATTTAACTTTACAGCAAATGCTTGATAATTTACTTTGAATGTTATTTCACGGATTTTAACTTTTTATAATAGAAATTGAAGAAACTCTTCGTTTTTGATTTTCACAGGCATTCAATGTGATTAGCATTTACTAATATTGATTATTGGTTATTGAACTTAATGTGTGTAAGTTCTTCGTTGAAGAAAAATTGAGGAAAATTTGTGAAAAAAGTATAAGTGAATCTTCTAATATTGAAAAATCAGTTATGTTGACTGTACAGTTTTCATTACCAGTGAAATCAAAGGAGAATTATGAAAATGCTCATCAGTATTTGAGGATTGGTGTAAAGGTGTAAAGACAAGCGAATGAAAGTGATCTATGAAAAACTAGAATATTCGCAAAAAAAGAGCTCGATATTGTGGAACATGTACTCATTGCTGAGGATAAGTTATTAATGAAGAAAAATATCAACAGAAAGAAGTTTACTAGTTTAACAGCTTTTAGTAAGCAAAGAATCGGTAGGACAATGCGACAATACGTTCATGATTCAGCGGTTTTTGGCTATTTTAAAAGGTACCGTTTTAATTTACAATATATTTTTATTAATAAATTTTCAGGACGTAGTCTGTGTATTTTTTGATCAAATCTCTTATCAGTGGTCGCAACATTTAATTATAAAAATATAAAGTGCATTATTTTATTTTTTTAATTTCAATAGAATAATTAAGCTATCATTAAGCTATCTCAAACTAATTTTTCCTTATATTTAGTATAATTATCTTTTTTTTTCTTTCTTGAGCGTGCAACCAAATTAAAACTCAAATTGTGCAATAAAATATATTTATTACGACACACAATATTAAGAAATATAAAAATGTGTTTCGTGATCTTCGACGGGTAATAAATATATTTGACGTTTGTTATTTATTCACTATGGAAATATTCTTTAAAAAGCATAGTTTACTATAAATTTGCTTCATCAATTAGTTCAAAGCGTTGAAATAATAATTTTAAACATTAATTAATGAATCAAATTTTACAATTCCTAATCCCTATTGCGTCCCACGTTACGACTTCTATATACTCCAGATATTGCTGTAAGACTAGGAAAAACGTGGAAAAAACCTTTATTATCAAGTTTAATTCTAAAACAATTCAGTATATTATTAAATTATTAATGTAAAAGTAATTTAAAATAATTTCAAATATAATAAATTATTTCAATAGTAACTCAATAATGGACAATTGAAATTATGTAAATTTATAAATAATACATAATTCCCATTCTGATAATAATATAGCTAACTTATAAATATATAATTTTAGTTAGATGTAGTTAATCAAATAATTAAATTGTTATAAATTTTGCTTAAATTTGAAGTGTCACTTTTAAAATTTATAGAGTTAGTCTTTTTTTATATTAATCATTTCCAAAACTAATCTTTTTTTATAATTAGTTTCTTTATCAATAATTTCCACATCTTTAAAGTTAAATTTATGTCCAGTGTCTTTAGTGTGTTTTGAAAGTGCTGTTACGTTGTTTGCTGTTGTAGTGTATTACCCGACGAAGATCACGAAACACATTTTTATATTTCTTAATATTGTGTGTCGTAATAAATATATTTTATTGCACAACTTGAGTTTTAATTTGGTTGCACGCTCAAGAAAAAAAAAATAAGTATTCTATCAACCAAGAATTTGACACTAATAATTATTTCCACCGCAAAACTCCAGTATTTATAAATGTTAACCAAAGTTACATCATCAATAAATGTAATTGCTTATTGTCAAACACACCCACATTAAAAATATGCATAAAAAATATTTTTATATGAACATTTTGATTTGATAATTAGTAATTTACAACATTGATCTTATAGGGTACCTAAATACTATTTAAGTAAAAATTAAGATCATTATGAGTAATTTAAGTTTATTCAGTTTGTGTTTCTCTGTTGTATTTTTAATTACTATTGTGATACTTTTGTCAATAGCTCTTGTACTTTATGTAACTGTAAGACCATTGAATAAATCATTATACAGACATATATTATGGTATTTTATAGCAATAACTTTTGGACGTAAGTTTTTAAACCATTTTTATATTAATAATATTTCTTTCTCTTATTTAGAAGTGGCGTTTGTAGCAGATTGGTGGGCTAGTATGAAACTGCGTTTATTTCTTGACAAAGATGTATTTAATAAATACATTGGAAAGGAACATGCAGTGTTAATTTTAAATCACAGTTATGACATTGATTGGATACCAATGATTGTTCTTAGTGGAAGACTGAATATGATAGGAGTAAGAGATTTATAATGTTAAATTCAATTCACATTTTTTTTCATTTTGCCATACATTTTTCTTACAGAATATAAAATCATTTGTGAAAAAGGATTTGAAACGAATACCTATATTCGGTTTGTGTTTTATATTATCTGAATACATTTTCCTAGAAAGATCCTTTGAAAAAGATAAGAAAACAATTCAAACAGACATAAACGAACTTGCTGATTACCCTTATCCTTTATGGGTAAAACGTATATAGTAGAATTAATAATTTTATAAAATTATAATTTATAGACGTTGTTATATCCGGAAGGTACTTGGTTTACAAAAGAGGCACATAAGAAATCACAAGAGTTTGCAGAAGAAAAGAACCTACCACAGTTGCATTACCACTTGCAACCGCGAACTAAAGGTTTTGTTACAATAATCAATTCTGTAAGAAATAGAATTCCTGCAATCTATGATGTTGAAATTGCTTTCAAAAGAAGTAGTGTTAAACCAAATCTGTATAATTTAATAACAGGCAAATCTCTAGTCGCCTGTGTGTACGTAAATAGAATACCAATGGAAGATGTTCCAATAGATCAGGCAGATCAGGAAACATACCTTAGACAAATGTTCCAAGAAAAAGTAAGTTATATCATTTTTCTGTTCGTTAATAATCCAACATTTTTAGGACAAATTAAGAGAATGTTTTATAAAAACAGGTAATTTTTTTAATACATCGGACGATAAAAATGAGTACATCGCGTTAGAGAAGCCATTGTATTTAATAGTAATTTTTATAACGTCCACATTTGTAATTTTGACACCAATCATTTATTACTCATTCTCGCTGTTATTTACTGGAAATATAATTTCATTTTCAATTATTCTCGGCATTATCATTACATGTAAGTATCATTTAATTATCCATTGTATGAATTAATAATTGTGTTCTAGGTGTTTTATTACTTAACAATGCAATCAGTAATACAGAAATTGCGGATGAAGATGAAGCATTCTAATTTTAATGTAATTTCAAATACATCACTCCAAATATTTGTATATTTTATAATTCTTAATATATTAAAGTATGGAAAAATTATCAACATATTTATATTTTTATAAGCATTTACAACCCAGAATTTGACATTAATTATATTTTTATTGTAAGAATGAATTAAAATAACTGTTTACGTAGGAAGAGTCATTTTGCTTAATCTAAATATGAAGTCCAATAGATGCATTTGAACTTTTATTTCAAGTGCATTTGTTGTTATGTAAAATCCTGGAACTCCAGCTTGTTCTAAAGTATGTTGTTGATCAACGACCTGTGAAAGGGATTTTTATTATTTATTGAAGATAGTGATAGTCATAAATTTTTATAGTCAAGGGACTATTTACAAAACTCACAAAATTAATGCAGAATAAAAACTACTTTAAAAAAATCTGTTTAAATTTCATTTTACACAATTTTGAATATTGAATGTTTCATAGAAATTTAATAGAAAAATAAATTCTAAAATTATAGTTTTGCTACCTACATGTCAACATATATTAGTTTTCTTGTCACCCTTCTCATCAAAATGCTAGCCATCATTTGAAAATTCAAATGGCCTGTTTTCTGTAGCATTTCCTTGATGCGTTTGTGGTAAATATGTATGAATACAGAACCTTTTTCTTAGTTAATCAATTTGCAGCTTTTTGTAAAATAATTTTGGTCATCTACACTGCTCTCACTTAATTTTAAACTGTATTTAATATCCACAGAAATCATTGACACAATAATGAAGAATATAGTTTGAAGCTTTATTTGAACTTTTTTGAAATAGCGGTGCAAATGGCCCTAATTAATTAAATAGACTATTAGCCTAGTGAATGAACAACTAGATCAATAATATTTATATGTTTTCATTTGGAATATGGAATAAAAATCAAATACAACGTTTTAATTGTGTAAAGCAATCTCCAATCAGTGGTAAAAACTTAGATAAATTATATTTACAGTAAACTCTCACTGATCCGAATCCGCTATTGCACAGGCGTTTCGGACTATGGCGTTGTTCAAACTACGAGATGGGCGTAAAAACATAGTAAACACAACATTTCGGCTTTCGGACTATGAGGTACTTCGAAGCTCAAGCGTTTGGAATACGAGGTATTTCGCGAAACAGACGTGCGTTCGGAATACTAGGTATTTCAGAATAGGCGGTATTCGGACCAGTGAGAGTTTACTGTATTTTAAATAGATTCTTAAAATACATACTTTCTCATCGAGTTGCAAAACTAAAGACATGTGAAACTGTTTAAGTTCATCTTTTTGCGTAATTTTTTGTTCATTTAATTTTTGTACTTTTTGTTCAGCATTTATGTCCGTTCGGTCCAGTATCTCTTGCTCTTGCACTGCAAACTATATTATAAGTTATAAAAACACAATAACACAATACGAACTTTTTTGTTTATTGAGAAACTGTAATCGTTGTTGGTAAAGATGTTGTTCAGTGACGTGCTGTATTTCCATTAATCCTTTGGCTATTTCAAATATCGTATCGTTTAATAAGCAGTTTGCCAAACTGGTAAGTAATTCATAAGGGACACGCATTTGATATTTCCTGAAGAAATATTGTTAATTCAACACAAGTTATATGTGTATGTAGCTTACGGGGGTAGATCACGGGCCATTGTTTGTAGCTGATCTACTAAGAAGTATAATTTCTTTTGTAATACTTCTGGAGTCTCCATTGTTTCAGATGAGGATTGTTAATAAAAACTACCATTTACACTGAATAAATAATAAAAAAAATACGTTTAAATGTAAATTTGAACTAACATAACCTAATTGTATGCGACAGTAGTTCTGTTGAATCCTGCAGTGTTGCCAACATCTTAGAAACATTTTTCCCATTGTAGCTCAAAAAATTCCCATTTACAGCAAAATTTCCCGCGAATTTAAAATTCAAATAAATA
>JAFFZR010023878.1:0-35299 GCA_018397195.1 Lethrus apterus | reverse complement strand
CAAATTTGGATACCTTTCGCTAAAGTACGACATGTTCTATCCACTACTCTCCCACATTCTCTATGTATGTTAAATAAATTTAAAATATTGTTATTTGTTTAATTATTTACTACACCAGCCATTATGTCTTTATACTAATGTCAAACAAAAGACAAGTGTCAAAGTAAAAAATCATAATACTAGTTAACAAGGCTGTCTAAGATCACTAAACAAGGCATAAACGGCATTCTTAGGGGAATTATTTAGAAAACTGCTTATAACTCAAAAACTATTAGGAAACATGGTTTCTATGCCTTATAATAATCGATGTAGAATTACTAAGCGCATTTAAAAATGCAGTAATATACACGGGGTTCCATTTAAAAAAATAGATTTTTTTTGATTTGAAGTTGTTGGAAGTTGTCGTTAATTTTGAGCGGCCCTGTATACTTGCTTGTAACTTTAACATCACCATTCCGTTGCCCATGGTATCAACTAGGAAAATACCAAAAATGAAGCTTTCAAGTGCAGTACTTCCGGAAATACAGAATTTTCAATATACCAGTGCAATTGGTAAAATTTAATTAAAACAACAAAAAACACCAAAACGGCTAGATTTTAGTATAGGGTATCCTTATAAGTTTTGGTATAGAATGGTGAGTAGAATCTGAAAAACGATGAAAAAATGTAACATTCCATTTAAAATAACAAAGTTGGTATGCACTTCCGGTACAACCAGTGCAATTGGTAAAATTTATTTAAAACAACAAAAAACACCAAAACGGCTAGATTTTAGTATAGGGTATCCTTATAAGTTTTGGTATAGAATGGTGAGTAGAATCTGAAAAACGATGAAAAAATATAACATTCCATTTAAAATAACAAAGTTGGTATGCACTTCCGGTACAACCGGAAGTGATGCGAGAGCGCCAATAATGTAGAATTAGAGATCAGTTGGTGTAGCTTATAATTCCAAGTTATTAGAGTTGATATATTTCTGGAACACGGAAAAGTTCTAACGAACCACTTTCGTGAATGACTCTGTATACTGCGCGTGATCGAATGCTCTGTGTAAAGTATTATCAAGGTAATAAATTATTAAATATATTGTCGTTTTCTAAATACATGCATCATATAACATAACACGCAAAACGAGCCAAAGTTCGAGGGAATATGGCGGATTTGTACTACGTGACAACAAGAACCAATAGAAAATGACACCATGTATTGTCGCACTGTCCTATCAAGTCACTGTAATTTTAAAATACTTATGGCGCCATCTATTAGTGTCTGTACAAAGCATGTTGCAGCGCCACTGGAGGTGTGGTAAAGAATTAATACAAGCAATGACCTTGGCCGTAAAGCATTGATAAGCCTGAGAAAAAATTCCTATATTATTTAAAATGCATATTACTCGGCATAAAAATTGGTCACACTCACAAACAAAAAAAAAAATAAATAAAAATTGGTAGATGAAATCCCGAACTGTTTGTTGGAACATACGTTATAATTCATATTTTTTTGTTTGGATACGACATAACCTCAAATTTTTATCTTACTTAAAAGTGCATAGTTCAAATACGGCACGATAAATTGCTGATAAAAAGTAAGCAAATAATTGTAGGTTTAGGTAAGATAAGCATACAGAATAAAACTAGAAAATGACCGACGACACATTGGTTAAAAACGCACACATAAAGAATATTTTCAAAACTATGGAATACGGTAGTGTATTGGAGTCTAACGATTTGGCGAAAGTGTGTGATGATTAATTGCGCCAACAAAAATAAAATTACATTTTTAAGGAATGGTTGAATTCAACGTCCACTCCAAAAACGGGGACACAAATACCAATTAACGATATCAATACAGGAGCCTTTTTAACATATATTTACGTTCCAACAGAGAACACCATTGTTACAAACCTGGAACTTTTACTAAATAATGATACATGGTTTAATGAGACTGCTTTAAACCGTGTCAAACTTATAAATAAGTACATATTCCTACGATTCCAATTAATCTGAAATCGCAATTTTAATTTTAATAGGTTTGCTGCGGAAATTGAAAAAAATACAGATCTTTTATCACAAATAGAATCGTCAACACGTGGAATATTGCACAAAAATACTAAAAGAATAGGTATACCACTTTTGATTGAATATTTGAAATATTATGCAAGTTGGTCAATGAATTTTAAAAGAAATTTTGGGGATCAATGTAATGTTTGTGCTGCAATAATACCCGATGATGTTAGTTTATGGGTTTTTGGATCAGTGTTAGGTCCAGCATTAGCATGTGGTTATTCAGTTATATTACAAACTAAGCCTTTGATTAGTGTCACTGCATCATTAATAAAGAGCTTGGCTGTAAAAGCGGGGTATGAAATTGAATTTTCATAAATTATTAATTTTGTTTAAAGACTTCCAGATAATGCACTAGAGCTAATCCCAGGCAATATTGATTTAAAATATATTATGAGTAAGATGCCTTCGTTACAAAATGAGCGAGATCATAAATATCCTTTAAAAATAGTCGAAGGTGTGTAAAAAAATTAAAACAAGTAATAATTATAAATTGTTTATTTTAGTTTCAAATTATAAAACACCAATGATTGTATTTAATAGTGCAGACTTGGACTCTGCATGTGAATGTGCCGTTTCTGCAGTCTGGAGTTATAAAGGAATGGTTAATATTATTGAAATGTTAATTTTGGTGCATTATTTTACACTGTTTTAGTTGCCGTGGTCAACAAACATGATTCTAGTACAGGAAGATGTATTTGAGGAATTTGTTTATAAAATGAAAGAAAAACTCAAGAAATTATTCGTAGGTTCAAGTAATGATAAATTAGCTGATATATCAAAGTCATTTATACACAATGATCTAAAAAAAATGATTGAAGATGCAAATTTACAAGGAATTGAAGTATATCAACCATTCGCAAGTGATTATTTTCAACCGACATTGTTTATTGGAGGCCGGGTTTATGGTAATAACGTCATCTTTAAAGATACTAATGATGTGGCAGCAGCAACTATTTTGGCATTTAGAACCGCTAACGAAGCAATAAATTTGGCTAATAACAGTAAACAGGGTTTGGCCGCCTCTGTTTGGACTGAAAATATCAGTTTGGCAAATGAAATTGTAAGGAAGCTAAAGGTAGGTGTTGAAATCATAGTAACTTTTGATAAAATAAATTGAAAATGCAGGTTGGAACAGTTTGGATAAATTCTCATGGATTAGTAAAAGCAAATGTTGCATATACTACCCACAAAAATGATGGAACGGTACATATTGGAGGACCAGAAGGTAATCAATTTTCATTAATTAATTATTACTTAATGTTAGTTTCACACAAATTGTGATTAAGTAATTCAAGCTATTTTTTTTTTAGGATTTTATGAATATAAAGATTTTCTACCAAATACAAATATGCCAAAGAATTTGGAATCCAAAAATTTTGTTTCTAGTGAAAATTTAAACAATATCGTTGCTCTCGCTAAAAAAGCGCAAGGAGATTGGAATAGACTACCAGAAATAGCAAAAAGACAACAATTAGTGGGTTGGGCAGAGTATATTGAAATTAATGAATCTGAGTTAGGGTAAGTTTTTATTAGAGGATTTATTTTTTAACTCGTGAAGGATGAACATTTTTGTGTTTTTCAATTTATTTTAGTTTAAAAGATCACCAAGCATATGAATGGATTTCAAATATATACACAGGTGTATCCAAATTTTCAAACGTGTCCAAGTCAATAACACAAGGATGTTACGACTTAAAAACGTATATAGAGCCCATAGGATTAATAGCTATTACGATAGAAGACGACAAAAACTTAAAAATGATAATAGGATCTCTACTATTAGGCAATGCTGTAATTTTATTAATTCGTGATGATTCTTATTATTCTTATTATGCAAAATTAGGAAAATATTTACCAAAAGGTTTGTATAATGTTGTATGTCATAACAGGGCAACAGAAATATGTGAACACAAAGACATTGCACTTTTCATCACCCCATCGTTGCCGATGAATCTTGCAGTTACAGATTTTAAGCGTTTATTTCAAAGTCAAGATGATTGGGACTTTGTTTTAAGAAAGAGTACTTTAATTAAAAACGTTTGGTCAACTGTTGGTAATTCATTCTAATTGTACAGATTTATGAATAAAGTTTATTTTGAAATAATTATAATTTTTACTTAATAAAGACTACAGTATTATCTTATCAATATAAAAGATATAAAACTGTGAAATTACTTGGGTAACTTTTTAAGTTCGTGGGTTAGCCAAACAGCCGTTGAAAGCAACAATAAAGATCCACTTTGATGACTTGCAGCTATACTTGTAGGTACGTACGTTAAAAGAGTTGTTATTCCCAATGCAACCTGAAAGTATAACGATTATTTCTAATTAAAACTAAACGAGTAAAAAATACCTGCAACCATGCCATTGCAGCAAAAGCCGCAGTCGCTGTATAGGCCCTTGGTGGCAAGGCTCTCTTTCGAGACATAATCCAAAGTCCTGAAATAAGCAGCAAGGTGCTTGTGCCAAGTACCCTATGTTCAAATTGAACTGTCGTTGGATTTTCAGTAATATTAGACAACTTTGGTACAAATGCTAATATATCGTCGGGTATCCATCTATCGGCCATTTTTGGAAAAGAATTATAAACTAAACCTGCATCAAGACCGGCCATAAAAGCTCCTGAATAAAAAAAATTAAACAAACTTTAAGACACTTTATACAACTTACAAACCTGAAATAGCTGTAAGGAATACCATTCCCTTGCAACCATGTGCAAACATTCGAAATTTTCTTGCTGCTTTAATCACCGATTTGTTAGTTGTGTTTAATGTACCTGGTGGTAAAAGATGATCAAGAGCAGACCACAGGAATAATGTGTACAACACAAACGCCATACCAAGATGAGATGCAAGACGATATTGTGAAACTCGTGGTACGTCACTTTCTCCATGAAATCGGTCTTCTAATCCCGATTTAACCATATACCAACCCATCAATCCCTAAAAATGTAATATATTCGTCACATTTTATTGTAATTTGTAGAAAATTATTTTTTATTACGAATACCTGAGCACCAATTAGAGATCCCATGGCCAATGTGCGAATTTTCATACTTTGTTTAAACATTCCTTTTGACCAGAAAAATACAGCTGGTATAAGAAATGCTGCACCAATAGCGCGTCCCCACATTCTATGGCCAAATTCCATATACCATATCCACTTGAATTCTGACAATGTTATATCCTTATTTTTACTAAAATTTTTCTTTTAATCTTTCAATGCTATGCAAGGAGTACTTAATTTACATTTTATATTCAGGGAATTGTTGATATTTTTTAAATTCTATTATCCATTCTTCTTCAGTTCTTGGCATCTTTTCTCCGAGTAATTTCCAGGTAACCATTGATAAACCTGACTCTGTTAATCTTGTAACACCACCTAAAATTCAATCTTCAAAAGGTTATACAAAATTATACTATTCTGAAAATTTTATTGACTAAAAGGGTACATAAATACAAATTATTTATCGACAGTTTTTTCTACCACTTCCTTTAAAACTGAACATACACTATATAAAACTATATAATAACTGATAATTGTACCTAAGACAACAGCTACGAATACCATTCCACTACAACTTAATAGCCAATATCCTATAGCTTTTTTGGTTTTGGTTGAAGTATCGGAGGTTAATCGAAGCGTCACTGTACCTGTACTTCGCATCAAGTTCGAAGCCTGGATTAATTACATTTAATAAAAATAAAAAATTGAAATTTTGGTACATACCTTAACGTTTTTAATAAAGGCTTGCTTGCACCGTGTGCTGCCAATAAACGTCCTGTTGAGGCCATTTTTAGCTATGTTTTGTATGGAACTATTTAGTAATTGCTTAGTTTGTGTTGTCAATAATCTTGATGTACAACTCCTGGCTACGCTCAGCATATTTCACTTATAACTGCAACTCATAGAATAAATCATTTTCTATTAAAAATATTATAAGTTAGCTAATAATTTGAAGGTTATGTAAATTTATTGTAATTTACTTGATGTAAAAATGAATAATTTAATACAAGTATAGTCAGCATTATAAAGAGTTAAGTTTACCTTAATTAGAAAAATAAAAAATTTGCAATTAAATTTGAATTGGATTAATTAATTTGATTTAATTCTTTTAATTTTTTTTCAGTTGGTTGCACTGTAGGGCGCATAAAAATATAAAACTGTGAAATCACAAAATAAATGTTAAAACGATTTATTATAATTTTAAATTAAAAGCAATAAAAAATATCCATTAAATATTATTAATTAAGTATTAATTTGTAACTAATGTTTAACGAAGCCTATTTAGTTTTTTTTTTAATATGTCTGTTCCAACAAACATTCCGAACTTTCGGGATTTCATCTACCAATAAAAACCATCAATTTCACTTGTGACTAACTTCAAGTAACTGAAATTCGCTCTGTGATAGGTGGAAAAAATCCGGTATCGTTCTGAATCGTTCCGAATCCTTTGTTGAAACAAACCTAATGTCAAACTGATTAGAGAAGTTTGTCGATCATTTTAATAATTTGTTGGAAAAGGAAATAATAATTATTTCCGATTAGAAGAATTTCCAAATCAGTGTACAAAATTCTGATTTTATTCAAATCATGATCATGATGTTAATTGTGAATGGCATACAAAATTTGGTAAATTGATATTTCATTTCTAATTTTCTAAAAAAAAAAACCACAAAAGCATTGCCTAATAAAAAAAACTTTTGTGATTTCTTACGTTCAATAATTATTTACTTATACATATATTTGATTTGATTTATTTTAAAAACATAAATGATGACGCGCCATTTCAAATAGTTTTTTAAAACTACTTTTGAATACTCCTTACCTTTTTTTTTGTAAAATAAACAAAGCTTAAAAACTGCGTGTTCGCAACTTTATATTCAGGGACAAGTTATAAAAAGTTGCTTTAAATTTCAGAAACAAAGATGAATTTGTGAACGTGCATTTTAGATTTAAAAATAAGCGTTGGTGTTAAGAAATCGGTTGTTAAACAAAACGAATGAATAAGTATACATTTGAAGATTTTCAAATGCAACATGCAAATAACTCAGAATTTAACGTTTTGTAAATACAATGGGTTCTGCTTGCGTTTTGAAAGATTGTACAACAAACGAAAATAACAATTTATTAAAATATGAAGTGACCGATGTGAAATGTTGTAAATCAAGAAAAGACTTTTTAGAGGTTTACCATTTATATCATGATGGAAATGATCAGTACAGAAATTTTCAAGAAAACGTGCAAAACTTTCATGAAGATTTTCTTTCCGATATGAAAATTAGCCCCTCAGGAAACGTAAGTACTTCGTCGTTTGCTTCGTTTTTAACTAAGTGTTTTTCAGCTTCAACTAACTACATCGGAATATGTTAGTTTTAAATTCGGACATTTTGGTAGTGTGGTATCTCAGTTGTTTATATCAATCGAATATCCTTTAAATATAAGTGATATATTTAGGGAATTGAAAGAGCTGTACATTTTTTACTTCCGAGCACCCACAAAACCAATTTTTACACCCTTAACATTAAAAAATATAAAAGTGTCGCACCTTGTATTTCAAAATGAATTTCTTAACTTATACTCGTATATGATAAAGTGTAAGAAAAATATTTTACTTGACAAGGAACGACACAGAAAACTTTTTAAATCTATTAAATATGAATGTATGGGTCCAACTGAATGTAATTTTTTTTGTTCGTTTAAAGATGTCTTTGGGAGTTATTTACACAAAAATTGTAAATATAACAATTCAAAGACGAATATTTTTGAAGACACAAATGTTAGTCAATTTCAAATTGAATGTTTTAAAAGTACGCAGATCAAGTCTGATTTATATATTAATAGTAAAAATTGTGATATTGTAACCAATCATGATTTTAAATTAACAAATAAGAAAACAATTGAAGAATCAAATAAAGAAAAATTCGAGCCTGCTTCAACTAATGAAATAAAGAAGAGAAAATTGGTGCAATCTTTATTTTGTGAATTAAATCATACTGCTAAAGTAACCGATACAACTGATGAAAAGTTAGTCGAATCAACTACAGTAAACAATTACAAAACAATTGAAGAAATAAAAATTAATAAATTGGAATCATCTCTTGAAACAGTTGAACCTTATTTTATTGATGATGTAATAGATCTAGATCAACATATTAAAGGTCCAAAAGTTAACAATGTAAATGAGAAATTTACTGCAGTTAATTCAACAAGAAAACATGATTTAAAAAATTGCAAAGATATCGATACAAGAGTAAATAAAAAAAGAGCAGCTCCAGATTTTGACAATTACATAACTACTAAAGAAATTAAAAAAATTAAATTGGGACCATCTGTTGAAACAATTGAACCTTTATTTATTGATGATGTAATAGATCCAGATGAGGATGAAGATATCAAAGATCCAAACTGGCAGTTAATGAAAGTTAACAATGTAAGTGAGGGATTTACTGCAGTTAAAAATCAGTGGAAATTGCATTACAATTGTAATCCACACGAAGACCTTACATTTCGAAATATGAATTTCGATTTAAATAAACGCAGTAATTCCTCATATAATAATGTACACTGTTTGTCAACTTTTGATAAAAAAATTCACAACTTAGACGTTGAATTGACGCAATTAAACAAACATATATGTACTTTGTATAGAGAATGTGATTCATTTCAAAATTACAATAAATATAGAAGTTATCAAAAGATTGATGACTGTAAGAGGCACGAAGAGAAACTCAAAAATGAATATGCAAATTTGTGCGATGCCAGAGACGAAGTAAAAAATCTGTACAAATTCTATAAGAATCGCTCTAGAGGTTTAAACGGTGAGTATATATCACATTACCAAAATAAAGAGAATGAAAATAAAAGGAAAGTCATCGACTGTTATGATGAATTTTATGGACCGAATACAAACAGACGTTAAGAATCAAATGTATACTTTATATTATATAATATAATATAATATAATATAATATAATATAATATATATAATATTAATTTATGTACTATAAGAATGTAATTTTAATTTTATCGACCATTTGTACATTGTATATAAAGCTAAATATGTACATAATTGGTCTTTTAGATATTTTAATATATGTATTTTGTATTCGAAGATTTTTTTTTTAAAAGTTCATCATGATATTAATCATAAAATTAAAAAAAAGTTGGATCTCCCATACATTTATTTACAAATTAAAATATTTTCGTAACTACGTTATCGGTTTGTAACTTGTCGAAGATTACATTTCAAGATTTATCTTGAAGTCTTCAAACAAATCACAGTTACACGAGATTTTTTTTGCAAAAATTAAACGAATTAATCTAATAAACATGTCTGAACGATGAGATGACAGACTTGATATGGATCACTATTGGAAGCCGGTCTTCTATCTTGGAAATAACCTTTTTTTTGATTCGCAACATATTTAGGTATTCTTACACTCACACTTCGATCACCTACACCATTAGTGAATGCATCTATTGAACTCGTCTGATGATCACCTAGCAAACGTTTCTTATTATCATTCCCACCATGAGGGTCATATTTTTCCAGATGTTCTTTATGTTTGTTACAAAGTTTTCCTATTGCTTCTTCTATTTTGGCTAGTCCGTTATCAGCTCTCATATCTTTTGTTGAAAAGTTATAATGACACGCTGATCCATTCCAGTTTGGTAAAAGTTTAGGTGCTCGTGAAATAGATACACCGTATTCTTCTGATATGCGACCCATAATAAATCGAGCCATCCAAAGATCATCTGCACCTTTAATTCCCTTACATATACCTATTTGATATTCCCATTGACTTAAGTTAGATTCGGCATTGCATCCTGCCAGTTGGACACCTGCATACAAACAAGCTCTATAATGAGCTTCTATAAGGTCACGACCATATGCTATTTTCGCTCCGACGCCACTATAATGAGGAATTGCTGGTGGATCACCGTGCATAATCGGCCATCCAAAAGGCCTACCATCCACGTCCATAAGATGATAAACTTGTTCCAATCCCCACATTATTTCATGATCGCAAACTTTATTGAACGATTCAACACAGCATGCTCGGTGATTAGTCGGCGTGGGTTTATTGTCACTTGTGTAAGCTTCACATAAGACAAGTTTATTGTTACCTCGTCTAAATGGGTCGTTGTACATTGCGACTGGAATCAATTGGGTATCGGAATCTTTTACAGGTGCTTGTTTAGTAGAACTTCCGTCAAAGCTCCATGAAGGTATTTCTTTATGAGAATCCGGGATGTAATGTATGGTTTTCGATTTACTTCTGACATATTCTCCAGTTCCATCTACCCAAATATATTCTAAAATACTGACACATTCCGGTAGTGGTAGACATAAATATCTGTCAAGTATCGACTTATTTAATTTAGCATTTGGAGAGTGTGCTATTGTAGAACTGCTACATATGCTATTAGTTGTTTTTAAGGTACGTACCATAAATTTGTGTTTCAATACTCTAGATATTTTCAATATTCTACTGGGATAAATTATCATTTCATGTGACTAATATTTGTAAAATACTTAATAAATTTGTATATAAATGCCACTGTTTATTGCAAATAATTGTTTTGTTTATAATGGTACATACTAGATTAATACATCTGTCAGATTTCAACATAATTCTTAATTAAAACATGCAGAAAAACAAAGCTCTTAATAAGGTTTAATTATAAACTATTTTGGAAATATTTTTAACAAATTATTAAAAGAATGCCATTTAAATTTCACCAAATTAATTAGGTTAACAGCCTATCTACCAACTTAATAACTAAATTAGCGTTATATTACAGATTTGAACTACATTTATTTACAGAAAATTTAACCAGAATATTTACAGAAACTAATCAATATGTTTAAAATACAGGAAATACTAGAAACATACATGTAGAATGATTACGGTTCAGTAATAATTGGATTTCCCTGAAAATAATTATTTTTCAAAATGTTACAATAAAAATATAAGAACTTACCCATTCACGAGCCACTAACATTATTACATGACTGTCCAGTCTAGGACCTATCAAAGGATTCATTTGTGCCATATAACAACATAACCAACTGAAAGTGCAACAAATGTTAGCGTAATTTCATATTTTTATACTCACTTACAATAACCAACAAGTCGCTGCTGTTAACATGAGAACAACTTGGATGATTCTGTAAAACATCATATAAATTTTGGGTAAGAAATGAATGTTATCATTTACCCTCTATTTGGGCCTTTTGGGACGATGAATGGTAAAACGATACCAACACCTCCCCACAGCGCAGTAAAAATTATGAACGGTAAAGCAGCAGCACCCATTATCCTTTATTGTGTTAAATTATGTAGAGACACAGAAATCACACAATAGCTTATCATATGACTATCACATCAGATGGTCTGGTGACACTCCCTCGCAGTGACGCCAACTTTTAGAAGCGAAAAATCCCCACACTAAAAAATCCCATTTCAGGGGAAAAAATTAATTGAAATTCCATTACAAAAATCCCACGATATGTATCAAAAATTCCTTTATTTCTTTCCGAGTTAAAAATCCCACGAATCGGGAAAAATCCCGCTTGCATCACTGCTCTATCGTTTGATTTAATACCAATCTTGATAATTTAAAATCCCTAATTTTTTATTTAATGAAATTGCTCATACAAAAATGTTAAAAATGAATAGATTAAGTAAAATATTTCAACCAATAGTTGCAATACCTAAAAATGCAACTATAAAAAATCAAGACATTACATCTAAAAGCCAACGGGTATGTATCAACATTCTTCATAAAAAGTTTGTAAGAATTATCAATTTATAGTTAATGTTAGAGTTGGGAATAATACGACAAGGAAGTTCAGGTAACTTTCATTTCTTGCCTTTAGGCTTGAAAGCCTTGGAAAATTTGATTCATATAGTAGATTATGAAATGAACGAGGTCGGTGCTCAAAAACTTATATTTCCTACATTAACCAATACAAAATTATGGGAAAAAACAGGTAAATAGCTCTCCAAGTTCGAGATAATATAACTTGTAGTGATTTCAGGCAGAATTAATGATGTAGAATCAGAACTTTTTAAATTACACGATCGCCACAATAAGAATTACATATTAAGTCCTGTAGGTAATTAAAAAATACTTTGTTTATTTTTCTTCTATTTACATAATCTTTTTTCATGAAGACACACGAAGAAGCAGTTACCGATTTATTAGCGTCAATAGCTCCTTTATCGTACAAACATTTTCCTTTACGATTGTATCAGATTACCAGCAAATACAGAGATGAAATGAAACCACGTTTCGGTCTTATGAGGGCTAGACAATTTTTTATGAAAGATTTATATACGTTTGATGTAACTCTTCAATCTGCAAGAGAAACTTACGATGACATTTGCAATTCATACCATAAAATATTCAATAAAATTGGAATTGACTGTATAAAAGGTTTGTCTGTTACAAATAATAAACGTAAAATGAATTTGTTTTAAATGTTCAGTGCTTGGCACAACTGGTAATATTGGGGGATTGTTGTCACATGAGTATCATTTTGTTGCCGATATTGGAGAAGATCGACTTTTACAATGTACCAAATGTGATTATGCAAGCAATATTGAACTTTGTCATAATCAAAAATGTCCAAATTGTGGAGATTCTAAACACGTAAAAATTACTAATGGGATCGAGGTGATTATTTATAATTTTATTGAAAGCATTTACCAATGGAAATTATAGGTTGGTCATACTTTTCTACTTGGAGATAAATATACGAAACCATTAAATGCACAGTATTTAGCAACAGATGGCAAATTTGTTACTCTGCAAATGGGATGTTATGGACTTGGTGTGTCTCGTATTTTAGCAGCAGCAATAGAAGTATTATCATTGGAACAAGAAATACGTTGGCCATTTGCAGTAGCACCTTACAAAGTTATTATCATAACACCAAAGGTAATCTGTGAGAATGTTATTACTTTAATTAAATTGTAATTTTTTTATTTAGAAAGGAAGTAAAGAAGAATATGGATTATCAACTTATCCAGAAAATTTGTATAATCAAATAGAATTGTTAACAATGTACAAAAATGGCGTTTTAATCGATGATCGCACACACATGACTATTGGAAAAAGACATCTAGAAGCAAAACGTGTAGGATATCCTTACATCATAGTAATAGGTACTAAAATACTTGAGAATCCACCACTTTTCGAATTAAACGACCTCGTCACAAATAATCAACACTTTTTCACCGAACATGAATTAATAAATTATTTAAATCGAAATAAATAATAAACTGAAAATTTATTGCATTCTTCGTTACACGTCATTTTATTCCATCTTTGTACTAACTTGCGATTCACCCCTGATTAGTTGCGAAGCAGATCTGTTTATATCTTCAGTTACGTGACCTTGTAAGGTCTTTCGTATGTGTTTTCTCCACATCTTGCATTGTTTAATTCTTGCTATTTTCGTTTGCTTGGTTTCTGTGTATTTACATGGTGTAGTTGGGAATGTTTTTGGAACTTCATCATCTCTAAACAATTTTTAATAAATTTGCAATGAATAGGTTACATTTTATATTATACAGTGAGATCAAAAAAAAAAAAATTAGTCAAAGTAAGCCATGAACAAAAATTGGCATGTCTTTACTTAAACCACTATTTATTTCTTAATGTCAAATTGACGTTTGTCAAAAATGTTGTCCAAACAAATCAAAGCTTTTCTTGAAGAATTCTATTTTTGAAATGGAAATGAAACAGGAAACGGTAAATGGCAATATTCTTACATTGCCTGTTATGAAGAATTTCAGGAGCACTTTCCTATTGAACATTTCTGACAAACGTCAATTTGACATTAAGAAATAAATAGGGGTTTAAGTAAAGACATGTCGATTTTTGTTCATGGCTTACTTTGACTAATTTTTTTTTCGATCTCACTGTACAATTTATGGCCATAAACCCACAATAACGAAAAAAAAAAAAAGTGAGTGATGACGTCACATAATCCTAAGCTTGTCATTTTGTTCTGTGCTTTTATTTATGCATCACATTATATACCGGACGGATACAATTATATGACGTCAGAGTACTCGCTTGATTTCGTGGTTTTGTCACTTGATTATTTTTTTTTAATTTTGATTTTTTTCTTGGGCATTCAACCAAATAAAATACTTCAAATATAATAAAAAATGTATATATGTTTTATGTGGTTGAATGCACAAGGAACCAAAGATAAGATATATCTAATTGCTTTATTGCTTAGTTTTACCCATGTTGTACTTGAGATGGCAGTTGGAATGGCGGAACTTCTATAGGAGGTTTATTATATGTTTTACTTGTTCTTTCTCGTGTCATTAATACAGGATCATATTCATCCCTTGGTATACCAAGAACGCCAACCGTTACACCTAAATCAAGCAATAACTCCTCTGGGGCAGCGTATGCAGCTTCCAAATATCTCAACCTATCATCATTTCTGTAAAAATAATTTCGCTTAACAAGTGCACTTATTACGTTCGAATTATTACGGTTGAAATTCTTTTAAACCCACTCCTAGCATTCTATGATCGTGGTCGCCTAATATAAGTTCTTTTACAAGCGGCGACCGTTGCAACAATTTCTTTTCGTAAGTGTTTGAGGCACCAAGTAAAACTCTATTTTCTGCTGGTGATCTGTTTAAACTAGCAACGTTGCGTCGATGTGTAATTACATTAAAAAAATCACTTCGAAATACTCTATTCATTTCGAGTTCTAGAAATAATTTAATACCGCGGAAATGTTAAATAAATATTATTGTGAATTAGCGTCACTACCGATTAAATTTAGTTGTTTCCTTTGTAGTGCGATCCAAATAACTCGAATAGCCATACACGTGAGCATTTCAAAGAGTCTACGATCTTTATCAGACAATGAGGCGTTGTTTCTATTACTCATATGGTGAAATTTCCTTGCATCTTCCAGACCTCCAATGAGCGATAAATATTCTCTCGCAAGCATACTACGTAAATCTGATAAATCGTCCCTTACAATATTTTCTAATTCAGTTACGACTGGTTGTCGCAATTTTCGTGATTCATCGATTCTTCTCTCCAGCATGTTATCCCATATCTGCAATATGATTATAGATTGTTTTGTCTAAACAATGTAATAAATGTACATCGAGGAAATATTGAAAGTACAAAATTAACGCTCGCAAATATCTATCGACGGTCGGTATATGAAAGAACGTTATAAATTCCAACGATAAATCTTTCGGATTTGCAATAAAGAGCGCTATGTCTTTTACATCTTGAATCGTGACCACTTCAGGTTCATCTGGTTTGCATCTTCGTTGGAAATATCTTCGAAATACTATCTAAAATCTTAAATATATTATTGTACATCGTGTCGGTTTGTTAATTACTTTTTCTAATTTGTCGGTGATTTCCCTAAATTTTATGTCGAATTGGCCTTGTTTAACTGGACCTTTAGATGCAGATGACACAGTCACCGTTTTTATAGTTGATGGAGTTTTAGGACCAACGTCGCGACTAGATGATTCAAATTAATTCCAAAAATGCGTGAAATATTTTCTATACCTTACAAATAGTACCGTGTTGTTCATATCATCCCATACCCAGTAGCCGTTACTAAATGGAGATATACCTGCGCTATCCATTATGATGTGACAAGTTTAAAATTGCACTCGAGGATTTGATTGAGTTTTTTTGGTATGTTGCTAGGGATTTATATAAATATGTAACAATTATTTTTGTAGTAATTTAATTTACAACAAATACACAAATTATTACAATAAATTATTTCTATGCAAAATAATATTGGGTATTCTGCAAATGACATGAGATATCAAAATCACCAAAATTGACCAACCTTTCGAACAATTGTTGACAACTAAAAATAAAAAATTACCTTACAATTACTATTTTATCGAATAACTTACATTTATAACCGCATAGCTGTGATAACGTTGTGTAAAATATTATAAAGGACAAACTATAATCTTGAAATAAACCGCTACCCCATATTAAAGAAGGTAGGAATAAAAATACCCCGAAATTGGATAAAGCCATACATTTCCATATCTCTAACAGTAATTGCTGCCAAGTTTTGTGAATATTATACCTTCTATTGTAACTAAACGTGAGCAGGAATATGACCAAAATAAAACATGTCGTTCCTGAAAGTAGAGAGTTAAAAACTTTAAAATTTTTACTTTTGTACTTACTAAAGTACAATGATAAGATAATTATGTAAAACTTGAAATCATCAGTATTGAAATCTTTTAAGCTCGACGTCAGATCGTTTTTATAATCTGGCGTTTGTGACCATTCATAATATGCTTCGATAATATGTAATATTAAAGCTAACTTCCAATGAAACTGAAATATAAAATTATAATAAAAGATAAATTATCAAAAAATATTACCTTAAAATCGGTGTTACATAAAATATGCCTATAGGCTTGCTTTTTAAGCAAAACGAGATCTATTAAAATAATCACAAGATCATATTCGACGTACTTGTCTGCAATTTTTCGACAACTTTGCTGGAAATTCAAAAATTATACAACAGTACTACCAACAAAATTGTGTTTATTTTGCTTCTTGCAATAAACTTACGCAGTTAGTGAGTTTCAATACAGACGAACTATATTTTTTATACAATTCATTAACGGGTAAACCGCAATTAATACAAATTAATTTTTGGGAATTCATCGCACCGGCGAACTAAAACATATTTAACCTCACAAATTGATAACGGGTAGTGCCAACTATAAAATAACAAAAATTTAAAATGGACCCAAATTATTACAAATTATTTGAAAATCTTATACCTTCGACGTACGTTAAACAGGCTTCCGATGCTGCAAATGCTAATCGTAACGTCATCAGACATTTTTTGCAACATGTAAATTTTGTGCATTTTTTAAACAAATTTTAAATAATATATTTTAGAAGAAGATCCCAGAGAATGGATGGGATAACAATCTAATTGAAAAGATACTATCCGAGTTCTCGTTGATGGACAGTAATAATTTTCCTTCACAGTCAGGAGTTGGTGAAAGAGAAGCAAGAATTGCGTCAGAACTGGTTGCTAGAAGGCATTATAATTTTGGGCATGGAATTGGAAGGTCTGGTAATTTAACCGAAGTACAACCAAAAGCAGCGGGTTCTAGTATTTTATATACGTTGACAAATTCAATGCTAAAAGATCTTATGAAACTTATGGGTATTTGTTGTTATAATTTAATATAACGTATGTAACTGTTTCAAATTTAGGTATACATAATGCTGTGGAGTGCTTATTGATTCCAGTTGCAACTGGAATGAGTTTAATAATCAGCATGTTAACATTCAGATCAGTAAAGCCCAAAGCTGTCTATGTTATTTGGTCCCGTATTGATCAAAAGTCATGTTTTAAATCAATAGTTAGTTTAGGTAAGTCATTTTTATAAATAGGTATATTAAAACATTTTAATGAAAAATTTTCTAGGTTTTATTCCAATTATCATAGATATGATTAAACAAAATGATGAATTAATAAGTGATTGTAAAACACTAGAAGAAAAAATCCTTGAAATCGGAGTTGATCAAATTAATTGTGTTATTTCAACAACGTCTTGTTTTGCTCCAAGATCGTCTGATAATATAGAGTCCATAGCCGAAATCTGTAAAAAATATGATTTGTTCCATTTAGTTAATAATGCTTACGGATTGCAGAGTAAATATCTCATGAATAGAATACGAAGGGCGAATATGTAAAATATTTCCTCGCTTATACTTTATTTCTAAATTTAACTTTTCAGCAAAGGAAAATTAGACATTTTTGTTCAAAGTACAGATAAGAATTTAATGGTACCTGTAGGTGGGGCAATTATTGCTTCGTTTGATAAAACATTATTAGAAAAGGTTGCTAATATATATCCGGGTCGTGCCTCAGGCAGTCCTATAATCGATGTTTTTATAACTTTGTTAAGCTTAGGTAAGAATGGCTACTTGAAGTTGGTAAACGAACGAGAAAATTTGCATGAATATCTGAAAGAAAATTTGGAAAAGCTTGCTTCGAAATATGCAGAAGATGTAATGGATACTCCAGGGAATCCCATCTCTTTGGGTACTTTTATGATTGTAGTTTGTATTTTTTAACTTTCAAAATGATTTTAGCGTTTACATTAAAGAACGTTCCGAAAGACAAGTTGACAGAGTTGGGTTCCATGTTATTTTTACGTAATGTTTCTGGATGTCGTGTTGTAACAATAGATGAGATTAAAAGTATCGATGGATTTGAATTTAAAAGTACGAGTTTTTATAGTACAACAGTTTTTCTTTAACTTTGTGAGTTTTAGAATGGGGAACCCACACTGACATGTCTTTAAAACCATATTTAACTGCTGCGGCAGCAATTGGATGTTCCAAAGATGATATAAACATATTCATTGGAAAACTAGATAAATTACTTGAAGAAATATACAAGGAAAATTGTTATAAACACATGATATAATTATTACAAATATCTAAATTGTAATAAATAATATAGAAACTTATTGAATTTTTATCTTATTCCTTTGCATATAAAATATGAAATGAGAACCAATTTAAAATTAAGGTCTGTTCCAATAAACAGTTCGGGATTTCATTTACCAATAAAAACATTAAATTTCATTTCTGTCTAACTTCAAATAACTGAAATTGGCTCTGTGATAGGTGGAAAAAATCCGGAATCGTTCTGAATCGTTCCAAATCGTTTGTTGGAACAAACCTAAATGCTTTAGTTAAATCGATAAATTTAGTTTGTGTGGTTGGTATGAAATCGTTTAAATTCAAACGATTCAAACAAAACGTCAATATTTCCAGAAAGTGTCATGTTCAGTGTAAAAGAAACCGAATGTGTTGGATTTGAGTCGGTGTGGAGAGTAAAGAGGTACCACGTAATGATAATTTACTCAAAAAATAAATAAAATAAAATTATAGAGTATCCACCGAATCCAGTTCACAAACAACTGATGGCATTTCAAAAGAAATCGAGACGAATACAGCTATAAGCGTGGACTCAGAGGTACGTTTTGCTTTATTTTTATATATTTTATTTCCGTTTTTTAGGTGCAAACGGATGATCCAAATGTTAATGCACCCGAAGTCGATATGCATAAACTCTCAGATTGGTTAACGAAAATATTTCCTAGGGTTTCGAAAGAACTGAACGAATCAATAAACACGCAAGCTTTCAAAAATTACAAACCTGCAGATGATTCTGTTCAACCTGTAATTAAATTAACGCAGACTTTGCAATTGCATACAGGCAGCGGTGACATTGTAAACATTAATTTTGTGCCAAATATAATTTTAATTTTATTTTTTTTTTTTTTTTATTTTATTGACAGGCTTATCGGGTTAGTGCATTGTCTTGGAATAGTACCGGAAATACTTTGGCTGTTTCCTGCAATCACTCTCATGAATCGTGGTGTCACCACCTTGGATTAATTAGTTTATTTACGTTTGATAGGTACGTTTTATTTATAAAAAAAGGTAGTACAATTCATTCCTTTCAGAAACGATGTTATGCCTGAAAGTCCACATAAGAAATTATCTGCAAACGCATGTGTGACTGTTGTCCGTTTTCATCCCACGTTGCCTTCGATTATTGCTGCAGGAACTCATTCAGGTTATTTTAAAATTCAGTTTACTTATATTATAGATTACCTTTTGTAGGTAAAATTCTAATTTGGAACGTACAGTACAATGAGGGTGATAGTTCGATATGTGAGGTTAATGCCCATGAAGAAGCTGTAACACACATGGCTTGGATATCAGATGTAGATGGAAAGACATCATTATTAGCAAGTTCAAGTTTAGATGGATGTCTCGTTCTTTGGAACTTTAGTTTATCTTCTTCGAAACTTGTAATAAAGCATAAGTACGTCTCAAAGTAATTTTTTTTATTTAAGTGTGAAAATTTTATTCTACAATTTGGTTGCTTGGATATTTTAAAAATAGAATGTGTATTTTTAATTAACTGTTAATAACGTTATAATAAGTATAATATTTTTAAAAATTGTAACTCTCATTAGAACTTGGTTATGATCATTGAGTATATAAGAATAGTGCATGGAAGGTTGTATAAGTTCTCTTAAGCCTAATCATCGGGGTTACGTGCAGAGTTCCTGTAACTCATGTTCCCTGTGGAAGGTCCCTGGATCCTTGGTAGAGAGTACCGCCGGCTGAGTTCGGTGAGCCACAGGTTTGCTTACGCAAGACAGGTTAATCTGTGCGTGGTATGCCTGGGGTGTTGGTCATAGCAAAGTCATGTTTGAGGTCGTTAATTTGACAACAAAACGGGGCCTATTCTGAGAGAACTTTTTTACCGATATTTTATTTTTTAGGTACAAAATAAAGGCACCCATATTATCAAAAATTAATGTGAAGGATGTTCCTGAAATTGCCAAGAAAATCGTCCGTGGTATCATTACATTCGATTTCTCTCGATACATGCCGGAAATATTTATTGTGGGTGTAGAAGGTGGTTTGGTGGTCCAGTGCTCTACACTAGGCACAGCACCACTTAAAGGTAATTAATATATTTTATTTTAACTTTTTATAATTCTTTGTCAACAGGTAGTACTGCGGAAGTACCTTTGTCTGATCCAGTATATAAGTATTACGAACCTCATTGTGGTGAAGTAACAACTGTCGCCTTTTCACCGAATCGCAAAGAAATGTTTCTTTCAAATGGCACCGATGGGGAAATAAGAATATACATACTTGAACAGGTAATTCCATAAATGAAATTAAAGTTTCATATTAATATATTTTAAAGGACGAGCCAGCTCAAATTATATTTTTGGAAAAACCTCTGCTGTCAGTGTTTTGGATACCGTTTCATGAGAAAATTATAACTGGATGTGGTTCAAAAGGACTTATAGAAATATTCAAATTAATTTCTGGAAAGTCGGTTGATGTTGCTATCAATGAGAAAGTTGATATTGTAACTTTAACACAGATTGAGTTAAATCGTGCACGGTATGAAAATTCTAAAATTAATTCTTATTTTAACGTTTTTCTTTTGTTTAGCCTTCCTACTGTGGTTACTGGAAATAATAAAGGAAGTTTACAAATTTGGAATGTCCCATGGAATTTGTACAATTATCAAAATTAATGGAATTTTTTAAAATTTAATTGTATAAATAGAAAATATGTTTAAATAGATTTTATGTCAAAGAAAATGTGTTGCAACTTTATTTCTAGCTAATTTGGTTAATTTACAAAATGATGAGCATATGTAGTACTAATTTGTGTATTATTGTTTACAAATTTGTTTTATTTTTAAATACCACATCTGTATTTTAATCAAAAGTCACAATCAAGTAATCGATACAAATGACATTTAGTGGTGACATTTGTTTGAGGAAATGTTTGCAATTAAAAATATTTTGAGACCATTTAACAGAATATCTATAATAACTAGAAATGCCAGGTGGTATCCCGATGCTGAGTGGGTGAAACAATTTGATAGACGTCGTATATATCTAGATGAATTTAATGCAAAGTTTAAAGACCCTCCATGGAACGCAAAGAAGGAACCAATTAAGGACGTTACTGTTCAAAATATGGTTGTAAATTTTGGACCGGCACATCCAGCTGCTCATGGTGTGTTACGTTTAGTCGTGCATCTTGAAGGAGAGGTAAAGTTAGCTAAAAAAAATTTACGTTCTATATTCTTAATTATTTGTATTGATAACACCAATAGATTGTTCAACGTTTGATCCCACATGTCGGCTTTCTACATCGTGGTACTGAAAAACTAATGGAATACAAAACCTATTTACAAGGCTTACCATTTTTTGATCGGCTAGATTATGTGTCCGCCATGTGTAACGAACATTCTTATGTGTTGGCTATCGAAAAATTGCTAAATATTGAAGCGCCTAGACGAGCCAAGTTTATACGGACACTTTTTGCGGAGGTCACTAGATTATTGAACCATATGTTGGCGCTGGGCTGCCACATTCTTGATGTTGGTGCAATCACACCGTTTTTTTGGTTGTTTGAGGAACGTGAAAAGTTAATGGAACTTTACGAAAGGGTTTGCGGTGCTAGAATGCATGCAGCGTATTTCAGACCAGGCGGTGTTTATCTTGTGAGTTAAATTCTTGAATTCTTTATAGTACAATAAAAATTGTTACTTTGTAGGATATTCCAATTGGTCTATTGGCGGATCTACATGATTACATCGGCAGATTAGGAGAGCGAATAGATGAACTGGAGGACGTTTTGACTAACAACAGAATTTGGGTACTGCGTACGAAAAATATCGGTATAGTTTCCGCAGAGGATGCATTGAACCTCAGCTTTTCGTAAATATTTTATAACATACAATGCACTATTATTATTATAAATTGAATTTAGTGGAGTGATGTTACGAGGATCTGGTATTAAATGGGATCTTCGTAAAGTTCAGCCCTATGAAGTTTATGATGAGTTGGACTTTGATATCCCCATTGGGGTAAACGGCGATTGCTACGACAGGTGACTTATAAATAGTATCAATCATGTTTGTTGCTAAAAAAATGTTTAGATACTTGATTCGAGTTCACGAAATGAGACAATCTTTAAGATTGATCGAGCAGATAATCAATAAAATGCCACCCGGGGACGTTAAAGTGGACGATCACAAAATATGCCCTCCGCGACGTCATGAAATGAAGGTATTCTTGTGTTTTTTAAGTCATTTATTTTATAAACGATTTTTAGACATCGATGGAGGCGGTAATTCATCATTTTAAATTGTTTAGTAGCGGTTTTGATGTGCCACCAGGTGAGACATACGTAGCAACGGAACATCCAAAAGGTAAATATGCATGTTTATTACAAAAATATTTGGTATTACATCTTTAGGCGAATTTGCTGTACATTTGGTATCTGATGGTAGTACAATACCGTACCGTTGTCATATACGTGCACCAAGTTTTATACACTTAGCTGGAATAAATCATCTTATAGGAAAGAATGGATTTCTTGCCGATGCAGTAGCCATTATAGGTAAGAAGTGTCATTTAGGCCCTACGCTGTTATTATAATCACCACATCATCTTGTAGTGAACAAAATTTTTTATCAAAAATAATTTTGTTCTGAAAATGTACAGGGTGAGCAAATTTCGATGTTTTCATTAGGAATTTCGTTTTATGGCTATATCTTGCTCATTTGGAAAAATGAAGGAAAATAATTTTCACGTTCTTCAGCAAGATATAGCCATAAAACGAAAACTGAAAACATTTTTTCGCGTAACTCGAAAACAAAAGACGATAACCAACTTTGGTTTTCACCATGATTTTTTCTCTAAAAAAGCGATCGAGGATGTAAGGTAATTTTTCTTTATCTGTTATGGTTATCGAGATTCCCTATGAAAATATCGAAATTTGCCCATTTGTACAAACTTGAAATTATGTACTATTGTCATTTTAGGAACTATTGACATTGTATTTGGAGATGTGGATCGTTAATTGAACAGTGAAAACTTATTTTAATTCATATTACTTATCCAGTTGTAATATATATAATATAAAATAAAGACCTTTAATAGATAACATTTTATTTACATTTAGAACAGAACTAACATATGATATTCTATTATCAGTACATTCTTATGACTAGATATTCTATGATACAACTCCAATTTTACAACGTGCCAGGCCAAAGATCAACAAATTATAACAGATTTTCACATTATAGCTAAGCATGTATAAAAAGTGGAGTTGGAGTAATCAGAATGACCGATGCTAATGATAACTGGCCAGTGAAGTGATTGAAAGGAATGTTACAAAATTTAACCAATGCAATACATTATATATTAGGTATAAACAAAAATAAACTTAAGTGTAAGGACCATAAAAAAAATCGCACGACTTTTAAAGTGAACTTGTATTGATGAAATTTCCTTTTTTGCTTTCGTTGAATATTACAGTGCAAAAATTGAAACTAAATAACGATAATTATTTGTCAAAATTATGCAATGATTTTGAATCTATCATTTTGTTTTGCAGTTTTTAAATTATTTAAAAACAATTTAAAAGACTGCAAATATTTAACAAATTATGGGTTTTAATATAATCGCTAGCTACTTAGATACAAATAATAAATAAATAATAATTTTAACTGTTTTGTACAGCTTGACTAAATTTCACTTTTGTGAATTACTTATTTTTACTGTATACTTAAATAAATAACATACAGCAGTTGACTAATTCGCTGCTGACTTTTTTTTTTTTTTAACGGACTACGAAAATTGTTATCAACATTTTTAGTCGCATCTTTGGTAAACTTAAAAAAAATGCATTCTACATACTTAGGGTATTGAAAATCAAACATACAAAAGGAAACAAAGTTTTGATTTTTTTAACATACACACAATATTCCACAACATCAGTCTTGAGATATTTACGTCTACCATAACGAATTCTGGTTTTAGGCAGTAAGTTCCTTTGGAAGCACTATTATTCATTTATCAATAGTAGGAAGCTCAGATATTCTGTTAACTTCTCAAAAAACAAGTAATATACAAAACTACTAACTTCGCTACTACTACTATATCAGAATAATAAAAATAATAAACTAAAACCAGATTAAATATCTCATGACTTGTAGGTGCGAATAACATCTCTAATTACTGCCCTGCATAACGGACAATGTCCACCACCTTTTCCCTTCCATTGCTGAAGGGCACATTCATAGCACATACACATGTGTCCACACATGTAAAGTACAGCGTCTATTGGATTTTCATAACAGATCGTACACTCCGTTCCTGCACCAAACGCCGCTCCTGTTCCTTCAACCCATGTTTGTGTAGGTGTGTATGGGATGGTTACGGCAATCGGCTGAAAGTAATAACAATTATTAATTTTAAATCATTTATATTGTTGTATGCAATAATAAAACATTGAGAATTAACCTCATGATGAGGTGGACCAATGATATCTTAAAACCAAGATCACATGCACCAATCAGAACAATCTTATACTGAAAAGATTACATGGTGCTTTTCTTGCCGCTACGTCATAGTTTTTGACTTAGTAACCATGACAACTTCAAAAATACATTAAATGTCATTTTGACAAACGTCAATGTTATAATTCATTCGGTTAATTCTCCAACCAAAGATCATTCGTACTCAACTTTTGTCTGGCAAGATTTTCATTTATTCGCAATGATTGCTAAAGGCAATTAAATTCGACCAATTTCTTTGTCAAATTGGTCTCGTTTAATTGCCAAACAACCACTGCCCATAAATGAAAATCTTTCCGACAAAAATTGAGTACTCATTATCTTACGTATGATAATATGTAACATACCTCGATGTAGGTGTTACTGCAACTCGACATCATTGTTCCTGTTTGTGCTGGTGGTGATACTGTTGATGTGGTTGGTACTACAGCCACATTCTGCGAAACAGGTGGAATTGGTACTGGAGCAGGAGCAACATGCTGGCTAGAGTGTGCGTGATTACTTGCATAGTGACTAGGATGAGAATTTTGACTCTGAACGGAATTCTGCGAAGAATGGTGCGAGTGATGCGTAGCAGGTGTAGAACTTTGCTGTTGGTTGATGAAATTCGCATGACTCGGAGGTAAAATTACTGATAAAACAGCACTTCCATTGGCGCTCTGTTGCACCTGTATATCAGCAGGAGTGACGCAACAAACCCTCGATTGCGTGGTTGGAGGATGAATGGCGGCATTCCGTCTCAATTCTGATTGAGTGTTCAAACTGTTCATCGATTCGGAATTAAAAGGAGTGATAAGTCTTCTTTCGGGATTCCTGACGGGGGTCGACGGTCCCGAATAGCTTAAGATTCTTATACGACGTGTCGATCCGTACACATCGAAGAAAGCCCATAATTTCAAAGTTTGATCGACGTGAATGACTACCGACGGTCCGCCTCCGTTTCTGCTTATTTGAACTTCACCGTTCGGGGAAATGAAAAAGCTGATTTCGTCACCTACGTTTAAATTTCTTGCGAAATTCCTACTAATCACCCAGTATTCCGGCCTGTCTAATAGAAAATTTGAATCGTCTGGCAAATCGGTTGCTTGTAACGTCGATGGATCACACGACGTCAGACCCAAACTTAAACAACCTTGAAACATTGGTTCTGTAGCTAAAACTTGCACTACTATACGTTCACCGATTTGAAGAGGTCTTCCCGTGAAGACGTAACCTTGGCAGAATTCTGTATCAATTCTTGTGGCGACGCTTCGATTTAATCTAACGTTTCGGCCTTTAATTCTTTGATGCATGGGCATCGGTTGGAAGTTCAAGTGTGAAGGTTGGTATCTCAAAACTGGGCAGTTGAGTTCTTCATTTTCTCTCTGATTTATAGTAACCGCGTTCATTGGATATACAATTCTATCGACTTCATCTGGGGTGTTATCGCAACTGTTTGACGCACCGTTTCTCCTAGAATTGTTCAATTGATGACGAATGTCGACAAATTCGATCGCCGCCGAATTTCCATAAACGTCTATAAGCGCCCAAAGGGGTCCTCTGGTTTCAACGCCGCTGAAAAATATTCCCTTTTCTTCGCCGTTTATTCCAAAATGAACGTCACCGGCCGCCGTTACGTAATAATACAAAACGGTATTCTGGCTGCAGAAACGCTCGGGCAAAGCTTTCGCCCAATAACCCGGCTTATTCGTCAGATCCGGACACGCGTATTTAGGCAATCCAAAACGAAGCGTACTCGGATCGTTGTACGTAAAACCGAAACGCAGAACGCCGCTCCAATTATTAGAAATACCGAGGAACTTCACGCAAATTTTTTCGTTTACCTTCACCGGACGAGAACTAAACGCGATTCCTTTGCAGAAACTTTCGACGCGACGAGCCACGGTACCGTCACGCGAGATTCTTATGTTTTCGCCGTGGACGTTGTGGAATAACAACGGCGGTAGATTGTTGGTACCTCCGCCGCTCGAATTCGATCGCGTAGCTGTAACAAAAGAAAAATCGTTAAATTTTGTAAATCGAAATTTGTATACAAGCAACAACTGTCACATACATCTGCGAATTTGGTAAAATTTTAATTCTTAAATTGAAAAGCTCAAAGGGAGTGCGTACCAGGTGCGTTTCATATCTGCAATATGTCGTAGGGGTGTAACACATCTGTTTCCCCGAGGTAGGTTCCCCTAACCGTTCAGGTATTATTTCCTTTTAATTATTTTATCATTTGTTTAGCGCGTTAACTGGCACATTTCGGCAATCATTTAAAAGCTCCGTCAAGAACAAGGTTGGTCAAATTTGTATGTACGTATCAGTGGGGAATTAAGTAGTAACATTTAGATAACAATGGCGATAAACTTTAACAATGAATGTTATTATCTATAGTAGAGCTTCCTGTGAGTTGTGTGCGTAACGGAAATTATCAAAAGAACCACGTGCGTGAAAAACAGCATGTTTCGGAAGTGGATATCGAATGACAGAGACATTTTATATGAAACCTTTGATGAGTTTCAGGTAAGTAGTTTTGTATCAAACAATGCTTTTAACAGAAATCTTATAAACGCATAAATTTACTTTACGATTGTAAATTTTCTTAAATTCACACAGATTGAATTGAAAATTTGTACCGGGTGTGCCAACTATCTGGGGTCGGTCTATTATGTCTTACCTATTCACTTTATTAAAAAATGTTTCAAGTAAAAGTTGTTTGGAGTCAAATACTCTACACCATAGGTTCTTAAACTGTGGTCCGCGGACCCCTGGGGGTCCGCGTAACCATCACCGGGGGTCCACGAAATTATAAAAAATGGTTATAAACATCATCAAGAAGACGATGAAAAGTCAAGAAGCGCGGGGCAATAAAAAATATATTTTTAAGGCAATAAATAAAACCTATTAATATTATGTTCTGCGATTTTTATATAATTTTTATGATTTCTGTGTATTTTTTTTTAATTTTTATATCATATTGCTTAAAAATTACCTGTGAGTACCTATGAGATTATTGAGCCAAAAATTAAGTCTCAAGAACGACGTAAAATGCCTAGGGTTGGGATGGGGTCCGCAAAAAAAATGTTGTTCAAGAGGGGTTCCTCGGACTATATAAGTTTAAGAACCGCTGGTCTAGAACAGCCTCTCAACGGACGACACAATACAAGAAAGAACCACTCTAGGTGCAGAGGCCAAAGTAGAATTGCTATCAACTATCAACCTGTGTAATGTGGGCGTCCATACATAGGAGAAACCAGCATGCCCCTAGATATCAGGAGCAACAAACACAAGAAAGTGGTTCGCCTAGGGGAAAGGGAAAAATCTAATAATATGACCACAACTGCCAATCCATTAAGCACACCAAGTCTCGAGATCAAAGGGGTCTGGATAACACGTGACAGCATTGGGAGATGACACAGATGACAGTGACATCTGACATTAAAATAAAAGTGTGAGTTCGAAACAGCCCATCTCTGGGCTAACCTGAAGACGAAAGAAGATTGTCTGCCGAAACGTCGGATCATCTAAATCGATCATCTAAATTGCAACAATGGAAATAGCGCAAACACCAACATAAATATATTTTTATTACACAACAAGTTTTTTATTGGTTGTTGCTCAAACTGGGATCATATTTTTTTTATCTTTAACAGACATAATTCGGAGACTTATATCTTCTTATATAATCAGAATATGCAGTAAGAAACATTACTGTAAATTGGTTTGTTTCATGAAAAATATCAAATATTTAATTTTTTTACAAATAATATGTGAGAGTAAATCTCAGTGCAACTTCCAATAAAAATGAACATGAGTCATTTTTTCTCGATCTCAGGCAAGCCTTAATTGCTGCAAGCATAATTAGAGTTTCAAGATGTTTTGATAAATGCACAAAAATCTAATGTTTTATTTATTGTGGTTATCAGATAGTTGCAAATTTAATGACTGGAAGATTAAATGAAGAAAACCATTACCAGTGTAGCTTATGGTCTTAATAAGATGGCTGATGAAATAAGATATGAATTTCCATTGGTACATTTTTTAATATGCAGCTTAAATAAGAATTTTTTAAAGCTCCTTTGAGAGTTCCATTATATAATGAAAAACACCCTATTGCCACCTGAGCCTATAAGAACAAAGTACCACTTGGCTAAATGCAACTTTGTTATATGCTAACAATTTTGTCAAAATGAAAGAATAATTGTAGAGTTTTCTAATACTTCACATAGAAACTCAATCAATAATAAAGAAGACGGAATTGTAGCATCAATTAGCCGGTATTAAATAATAATAATAATAATTTTAACATTCGAAATGACAAAACTGTTCCCAGAAGCATAATAAAAAATTTTATTTAATGGCGTAATTACTAAAAATTGTTATACTCAGGGGCAGGCGTGAACTTTTGTGGGTCCGGGTTCCAAAATTGAGCATGGCAAAAAAACGCGTTTATATGTACATACTTCTACATAAAATAATATATTATTTATTAAAACTACAAAGTGCGAGTACATCTACATACAACTTACAGAAACACCGTGTGTGTTATAAATATTACATAATTTTTCTCACCATTTTCACCGCAAAATCTTTAATTACACTTAAAAATTTCCTGATTTCGATATTTCACTTTCAAACTACTAGATTAGATTTCATCGTTTGTACGATAAGTCGGCATAGCATGCGTACACATGAGCTTTCCGATGAGCTTTTCATGGACCGCAGGGCCTTAAAGCGCGGAGATAGCTTCCTAAAACCGCGCTAAACACGTCTTACCGTACTTGCCCTAATCAAGATTTTAACATCTAATTAGGAAAATAAAAATATTTAGATGACGTTATTTCTTCGATTTTAGCTGTGTCATAATGCGCCAATTACAAATATGTACATATTGTAATGTTATCAATAAAACTAAACAATCAAAGTACTTACGATTTATAATGCTTATTACATAAAACAATTAAAAAGGATATATTTATCAGATTTAATACACAAAGTTTAATCCTCAATTAGAATAAGGTAGTTTATAAGTTTGTTGTTTTGTAATTATAATTTAGAATTAAGTCGTGGAACGGTCAGTCTAAAATAGAAAAAGTGAAATACACTGACATTTGCACATACCCACGTGGAATCCAAAAGTGAACGTCAGGAACGTAACCAAATTTGAAATAAAAAGCGGGCCACGATAATGGGGCCATGTGCAAAAAAATGCGTGATTAATGATCAATTAAAACAAAATAACTCTACATTTGAAGATACTTACATTTTAGCTCTTCAGAGCTAGTAGGCCCATGGCTTGTTCGACGATTCTTTTCCATGTTTTCCTGTCCTGGGTTTTCTCTTTCCATCTATAAATTCTACTTTCTTCTATGTCTTTTATTACTTCGTCATTCCATCTCGTCCTTGATCTTCCTCTTCTCCTTTTTCCCCCCTATGTTACTTTCCATTAGTTTCTTTGGTACTCTATCGTTGCTCATTCTCATAATGTGACCAACCATCTTAATCTTTGCCCTTTTATTACTGCAACGATATTAGATTCATCGTAACGTTCCTGTATTTCCCTTTTGTTCTCCTTTCCCATCCTTCCTGACCTTTTTTCCTACCGTATATTTTCCTTAATATTTTTCGCTCCCATACACTTAGCATTTTTTGCTCTGTTGTTCCTATAGTCCAGACTTCACTTCCAAATGTTGTTATGGGCCTTATGATCGTTTTATAAATTTTTAATTTTAATTTTCTAGTACGGTTCTTATTGTGCAGAAACTTCCTCAGTGCATGTACTCATCTATTTCCCTTCATTATTGTCGTTTGTCCTCTCTGGTATTTGGTATTCTGTAGAATTCCGTACCTAGATATGTGAAGTGTTCCACTTTTTCGGCTATAGTTTTTTCCGTTGTTGTTTGTTACGTTTAGCTTTCCATTCCTGTTGTATTCCTTGTCTGTCCACGTCATCAGTTTCGTTTTGTCTTCGTTTGCCTGTAAACCCATTCCTTGTGCGGCTTCCACTAGCTTTAAAGTGAATGTTTGGAGCTCTCTTTGGTTTCTGGTCAGGATTACCACATCGTCAGCAAATGCCAAGCACTGGTGTTTCTTATGATATAGGAGACCATTTCTATTGAGTCCGGCTCGTCTTATTACTACCTCTAGGGCACGGTTGTATGATGAAAGATACTTACCTGGACTAAAAGTGAAAAGGAATCCGACAAATTGGGTCCCAGAATAAAGAAAACACCGAAACGCAAGTATTTGGGTTTATTATTTCGAAAATCAGTGTAAACGCACGTAAAATTGTTAATTTAGCGTTAAAAGTTGTAATTGCGCATTTTAAAATAATTTGTTCATGATGTAGTTCGAAAAACTACCACGCGTTACCTCGTGATCACCTAGTGTTAAAATTGTCTATAGGTGGCGCTTCATTTTGAATTTTGTTAATTTTCAAATTAAAATATTTATTTAAATATTTATTAAAGGATTAGATTTTGCAATATAACAAATTAATTAACCTAGTGGGTAATTTGGCGTCGAACAAAACAATTAAATCTGATAAATATAAATATAATAAGTTAATAAAGGATAATCGTTAAAACTTTCAAATTTAAATTAAAAGAAAAGAGAAATAACATCTGAATATCACTAGCAATCCATACAACGAAAAGAAAAAGCTAGTATTCAAAAGGGTAAGATATTTAACGTAGTCTCATATTTAAAACATCACATAAACCAAAATTTTACATCCAACGTGACGGCAACGTTACAAAATTTGGCGCCCAACGTGGGGCGATATTCAGGTTTGTTTCTCTTTTAAACAAACTAAATTAACTTCAAACTTTATTGAATTAATATGTCTTATTATTTACATTTTATTACTTATTGTGAAAATGGTAACACGAAGTAGGAAAAGTGATCAAGTAAAGCAAAGAGAAGAAGTGATTGAAGTTGAAATTGTAGAGCGAATATAAAACGAAAGGGAAGAAAAGGAAGAACAAATGTCCATAATGGATATGATAAAACAAATAACGAAATTAGAAAACAAACAAGATGAAAATAATCAAAATTTTGAAGAAAATAATCAGAAAATGGAAGAAAGTAATTTGAAATTAGAAAACAAATTTGAAGAAAATAATTTGAATTTAGAAAAAAACTGGAAGAAAATAATCAGAAATTAGAAGATATTAAAACAATATTTAAGAATGATATCAATGAAATTAGAATTGCAGGTGGAAATTAGTTTAAGGGAGGCATACGATTGTGTATCTAGTGAAAGGATAAATGAAAATAAAAATGAAATCAAAAAGCTAGACAAGAAACATGAAGGGATGGAAATGAGGATAGTAAGAAATTCACAAAATATTAATAATCTGGAAGAGAAAATGGTAGGAAACAAAACTGTCATACAAGAATAAACAATTCGACAGTAGAATAGAAAATTTGGCGCCCAACGTGGGGCAACATTACAATATGAATATATTATCCGATAAAGTTCACAATTTGTTAAATATCGGTACTGAAAAACATCTATTTTGTGTCCAGGTACAAATGACAGGTCTTTTGACTTAAGACGCAGATTCTTTACATTTGCAACAAAAGAACTAATATTGAACTTGTACTTTCACGAACGTCTATTATAAATTCAAAAAAGTAATTTTTATATAAAATTATACATATAACATTTTTTCGTTATTTTATGGTAATTAATGGTAGTTAAATTATTTACTGTCCGTAACAATCTACTTGTTAATAATTATTAACCTAAAAAATGGTAAAAATACAAATCAATATATCATATATCAATAGGTATCAATATTTTAACAGGTGATAGTTAACATTAGTCGAAACCTAAATATGTAAAAACGGAGGTCCTATGTCGAAAGGTGTCTTTTTCAGTAAAATATAAAGGAAGCTACTACTTAACACGACGCACATGAAAATGACCACAGGATCGTATTTAGAACCGAATGCTCATATAAAAAAAATTAAACTGAAGATAGGACCGCCGTTTTTGCGAATGTGGTTCGAGCCAAGGTCACCTATTAAAATAGTGGGATCTATTTTAGAATGAGCCTGTAATAAGAATTTATATTTTTTTATTTATGTATATTTTTTACAACTTTCGGGACACAAATTTAGCTTTTTGCATATTTTGGTTTTGTGCGTATTTTAATTTTTTATTGCATATTATGCGCACATTTTGAAATTTACTTTAACAATCAAATTCCTTCTATGCACAGTTAAGACAAATGAAAAGACCGATTTCCATAAACAAACATTTCCGGTCGCTTACCACGAAAATATAATCAAATTTGTCCTGAATAATCGTTATAATTTTCAAAAAGACGAAGAAAACCAACAAGATTAAATGTGTAAATAAAGCTTAATAATTTAGTTGGATGCAAGGAATGAACTCTTTTACATAAAAGCATTTCGCACACGTACACGGACACCTGTCAGAATGTCGCGTTGTAAATTGGATGCTAAATAAATTTATTAAAAAGAGTAAGGCGATATTCATCGGCTAATGCATTGTGCTGTTATCTATTACACAGTGTCATCCTTGCGGGAGCAGTAAGGAAGATAAATTAAAAAATATAATTACGAACTCACCCTAGAAAAATACACTACCCCACGGATTCAGGCACCCACAAATTATAGCAGTGGTACTAAACAATTTGAATTTATTGCATAAAAGTCAAATAAATATTTAAATTATTTTGCTTTGAATGTATTAAATTGGTAAAAAGATAATAATTTAAATTAATTTCATTCTCCCACAGAATTAAAATTCATAGAGCGTTTATGAACGTTTATGAAAAATTTAATCGTTCGTTAATTTTCAGTTAAATTATTTCATGTGATGATGTTCTTTAAATGAAAGTAAGAAAATCAACATTTTGTAAGTTTAGGGAAAGTAAAAAACAATTAATTTAAAACGTGAACTCGAATTACATAAACAAATAATGAAAAATATTGAACTAAGAAATTAAAAAAAATGTATATTATCGGGAAGCATGTTACTGAAAACCAATTTTAAATAACTGATCAAATTTCATAATATTCAAATTTTTCCACAGCCTTTTGTAATAGCTGGAGCTTATAAAAGATTAGCATAGTTATTGTTAAAAGAAGGTACACTTTATTTACTTGCAATTAGACTCTTTCCCGATGAACTATAGCACATTATATTAAATTGATTATGTTAAATTTGAATTAACTAAGGCTTTAGCTTAGAAATGTTATTCCTAATATAAAAAAAATAAATCAATGTTTCCTTATACATAAAAATGCAATTAAATTTTTTAATAATTTGTAATGTAAAAAAATGTTGTGTGCCGCTTGCTTTGTCTACATGAAGCGCTGCTATAAAAATGCATGAGCACGACGAAAAGGGTAGCGTCTCAACCCCAGGGACAACAGGAAAAAATCTACATAAAAAATAACCGTGCATAGCAAAGGCAATTTCTGCAAACGGGCACCATTAGCGGAGCGGCCATTGTTTAGCGCGCCAAATTAATTTACTTCCCCTACTCTTTCCCATCTACCCATCTTGATTACAAACTTCGTCTTCGCGGGATAATGGTCGACGCTACTGAAATTTTTAAGACCTTCGCTTGAATAATAAAATCGGCAAATTGCCCGGAAGTATATTGTTAGAGATAACGTGTATAAAGTTACTTGAACAATTTTTCTATACAAGTTTAGTTATTTTATATTTTTATAAATCAATAGACGGATTATGAACACATGTTTGTAAATAAACATCTAAAATCTATAAAAGCATACGGAATTATTCTTTTTGATAAAAGAGCCTTTGTACATATCTTGTCGTTTGGCTGCTAATTTCTCCAATTATTTCATCAAAAATCATTTATCTTTTTTTTTTCCTTCTTGAGCGTGCAACCAAATTAAAACTCAAGTTGTGCAATAAAATATATTTATTACGACACACAATATTAAGAAATATAAAAATGTGTTTCGTGATCTTCGTCGGGTAATAAATATATTTGACGTTTGTTATTTATTCACTATGGAAACATTCCTTAAAAAGCATAGTTTACTATAAATGTGTTTCAATAATTAGTTCAAAGGGTTGAAATAATAATTTTAAACATTAATTAATGAATCAAATTTTACAATTCCTAATCCCTATTGCGTCCCACGTTACGACTTCTATATACTCCAGCTATTGCTGTAAGACTAGGAAAAACGTGGAAAAAACCTAGTCGAGTATTTCGACCATTATCAAGTTTAATTCT
>JAFFZR010023877.1:7304-37235 GCA_018397195.1 Lethrus apterus | reverse complement strand
CAGGAACGCGTTCCGGAACTAAAGATGATTTCTGATAACGAGAATTGGCTGACGTATTGAAAAAAAAATTAAAAAGAATTGCTGATTTTTTTTTTCTAATTTTTGACGAATTTTTATATGTATTATTATAAACAAGGGTTTGAACCGAACCCGAACCGGAACAAAAACCGGAACGAACCGGAACAAAAACCGGAACGAACCGGCTTGTTTTTCCGAACCGTGAACCGGAGTCCGGAACGCGTTCCGGTAAAAAAAAAATTAGCACAACACCACTGCCCACAAGTTATAAATTGCTATAGATTTAATTATAGATTTTAAAATTTATTTATTTTAAATTTTTTGTCCGTGTTTATAAAAAAAAAATGCAATGAAATTGAAAATTTTTTAATCGACAAAATTCGCTAAATTTGTCGGAGAAATTCAAACTTGCAACGAAAAAATCGAAATAAAGTTTAATTCTGTATTTTGACTTTTTTCTTTGAAAAAAACCGAGAAATAAAAAATAAAAATGTAAAATAATTAACAAAAAAAAAACTGAAAATACATAATGAAAACAAAATAGAAAATTTTCAAAAAAACTGATTATAAAACCTTAAAAATCTAGTAAGTACATTTTAAATTTTTGTACTGTTTCAATTTATCAAAAATTTTGAAACTGAAGTTACAAAATGTAAATTTACAAAATAATTTTGAAAATACACAAAATTTACATATTGACAATTTTTTGAAATTAAATTATTTAATACACAAAAATCTTATTTAAAAATTAACAAAATTGATTTCAAAAATTTTAACTCCTAAATCAATCTTGTAAAAATTACACAAAATACTACACAAATTATTTTAACACACCCTGTACATTAGACTGAAATCAAACCAAAGCAACTATGATCCTATGCAACATTTAATTAAGATGGCTTATCTTTAATTAGCGTTGATAATTTTAACATCAATTTAATTTTTTTCAGAATTAAATTAAATAATCGAAAAATACACATTGCAGATCAATTGTAGTAAACTAATAAGGTAATAAACAAAATCAAGGCGGCCAAAAAAACATCAACGCTGACACAACAATGCCTCTAACAATTCGCAAAAAAAAAAACGATAAAAATCTCACCAAAATCGCAATCGAAAGCTTACCACTCGAACCCGGCACTTCACTTTTACAAAACGCGAAACCGTCGCGACGCGCAAATTCAAAATTTCAAATGAAACTCGCGGTCAACGACGGAGCGACGACGAACACCACCAACACGACGTTCGCGATAACACTGATTTTGTTTCGACCGCATCGGCCGATAAAAGTTCAGCCGTACGAAGAAAACAACGGTGGCGCCATCTCGACGAAGATGCCTAACTTCGATAGAAAATTTATTGTGGAAAAAGGAAATTTTATATAATTCGTGTAAATTAAAAGGCCCCTATGTTGTAATTTCGTCGATGAAACGATTAGTTAGGAAAGATAAATTATCGGTTTACCGTAGTTTTGCGTCAAGCTATAATTTGAGGTTAGAAAAGTGTAGTGATAATTTTCAATATTTTATACTAATCATTTTGTATTGAGGTAAAGTAAACGAATCCTATCAACCTTCAATCAATTTTTCTGGGATGTTATTATAATTTTCAAGTGTTGGGACTAGTCAAGTTTAATAATTAATAACATAACCTCAAATTATTGCTGTCATTATGAATTATTAAAATTTACATTTCCAAATACGGATTTATTGTGCCTTAGTTTGTATACACAAATGTCATATTTTAGTGAGTAATAAATTCGAATTAAAAATGCAATACAAAAACTTATACCAATCACAAACGTAACTTTCAACTCCAATTATTACACGGGTTTGTGTCGGGATTCCCTTCGTAATCATTGTATTTTCAAATTGGGAAAACCAACAAATTATAAATATATATGTACCTCATCATCGATGGCCAATTTCAGAGTAGAAGTTGCATAAAATATGAACATAACCCATGGTTTTAACATTAGCAACAACATGCACTTGTGATTTAAATCATGCTCACATAAAATTATTTAAAAAATTATAATAATGCATTAACCCAAAAGAGTTTTAATTTGGAATTTAAAATTACCTCTTTCCAAGAGTCCACTTCATCTCGAAAGTTTCAATGTTGCAGGTTCGTAATGTTATCTTCTTCATAAGAAATGTATCTATCGATTATCTTCAGCAAAGTATAACCGCATTAAAAAAAATAATTTAAAATCACCTACTGTAATACACTTTTGATCAAACGGGATACAAAAAATATGAATAGTAAATAATGTTTTATTATCAATATATATAACTTTCAAACTAAAAAATAAACAAGTTAAAGCATATCTTGAGAATAGAAAAGTCGACAATTCATCATCCATTACATTTAAACAGTAAGGGATTTTGAATATAGCAACGATCGAAAATACGACGATAAAATTGCAACATGTACATGAATCTAACAAACGATACGAATAGCCTCTTTAGTCGCAGTACATAAGCATAAACGTATGATGAATTGACATTTTAAACTGGTGTGAAAAGTAACATAAACCGGGCGAATGGGGCAATTTTATCGTCTGTGTCATGCAGGGACCTTATATAAGATGTGTAGATAGGTACGAGAGGTGAAGTTGCACTTTGCCGGATACGAAACGATGACTTGTATCTCACTGAAATTCTTTGCTCGGTGTCGATATACCTACAGCTTCTTCATAACCGGGTGTTGGCTTTTTTAATTTGGTTTTACCTACAAAACATGTCATATTAAAAAAAATCAGTTTTAAGTGACGGCACTAACCATCTTTATCTTTTTTCTTATCTTTCTTTTCTTTTTTCTCCTTTTTATCTTTTTTGGACTTCTTCGTCTTCTTTTCTTTTTGCTCAGTTGATAAGCCATCATCCAATAAATCTGATACGAACGCCGCGCCCCTTATTTTCTAAAATCTCACATACAGTACAACACCGATGCATCAGATTCTAAAAAGTAAAATCATCAACTTACCTTTTTCTTCGATTTCTTAACTCTTTCTTCTTTAGAAAAAACATCATTAGTTTTTGTCGTTTTGTCGTACGACGACGGTCTAAAAACAAACATCAACCCACTGTTAGATGAACGGACGACACAATTAGTAAATTTCATGCTTATGATTAACTTTTGTTAGTTTAAGCATTACACTTAATTAAGTTTTAAAATTGATATTTTACAACCATGCTCACCATATAAAACTACAAAAATCAAAAACTTACAATTCGAGATCTATATCAAGAGCACGGTGTGGATCATCCAGATTACCGTGACTGCTCTCAGAGTCAGACAACGTGGCGCCCTCCGGTAGTTCCAAATTCCTATTCACGATCAAATTGATATCGACATCCGGTTCGTAATCCTCAGATGAACTAAAAACCCAACAATAAATTTGGAATCAGAAATATTTCATAAATACCTTTCGGCCTTTTTCGACTTTTTTCCCTTCTTCTTCGACTTCTTCTTTTCTTTATCGATTCTGAGATACTTGTCTGACCTTTTCTGTCCGACGAGTTTAAGCGGAACTGACAGCTGTAGATCGTGGACTGGAATATCATCGACGTTTTCGATGTTTCCGTTACTTTCACGTTTTTTAATCGTGCCTTTCAAGTAATGTGGATTGTTCAATTGTTCATATTTGCGAGCTTCACGGATCTAAAATGAAAAAATTAATATCGTAAAGGCTGATGTTTAGTATTAACCTTTTGCATGTCTTCTTCGGTTAATTGTGGACGATTTGCTTCAGATTTTATGTAATCAGACCGGTCGGGCTTGATAAACATTCCATCGAGGATTTCACACTCGCTGTCTGAATCGGTTTCTTCGATTGGTTCATTTATCCATGCATCAAGATCCAAACTAAAATATTAATGTTAACAATTGCTTGTATACAGGATGTTTCAATGGCAGGAAATTCCTCAATAACTTGTAAACAGTGACAGATAGAAAAAATATTTCTATAAATATAGTTGTAGGATTATGATTGGTCTATAATTTCAAATTATTAGAATGTAATAATAATTTTATAAAATCAAACATTTATCAAAAAATTACCCTTCGGGAAGTGGAACCTTTTTCTGAGCTTTCGGCGCAACAGGATTCAATTCTCCCGCAAACAGTCCCAATAATTCCTGTATTAATGTCGAGCTGGGATCAGTCGGTGTTTCTATGCCATCTTCATCAAAAATTTTAGCCGTTCTCTCCTTGATTCCTAAAACAATCTGCCATAAATAAAATGACAAAATTGTTTCACTCAAATAATATACAAATTCAAAGGGTCAGTGGCAAATTCTTAAATGCAAACGCTTGGAAACATAATCAACAAAAATGTAACGTACTTTCTTCAACATCCTGTTTTATAATCTGCAACAGGGCATTTGTGGTACTCGCCCGTTCTTGCACCTCCAATTCACTGGACTTGAGAGCTTCTTCAAGTTTCCTAATTATGACATCACAAAGCTCGACAATATCTTGCAGCCGTCCTTCAGTTTCGTACGTTTGCATCACGTTGGCAAACAACTTAAAGATGTTTTGAATGAAAACGGCCTCGATGTGCTGCGGTAACGTACCATACTTAATCATAGCTTGCAAGGTTTGGACTGGATCCTTTAACTCACTATAAAAAATACATACATACATACATATAGACGTAATTTTTTATAAAATATCTTTAGATCATGAGTACTCAATTTTTATCGGAAAGATTTTCATTTATGAGCAGTGGTTGCTTGGCAACTAAACGAGACCAATTTGACTAAAAGAAATTGGTCGATTTTAATTGCCTTTAGCAATCGTTGCGAATAAATGAAAATCTTGCCAGACAAGAGTTGAGTACGAATGATCGTTGGTTAGAGAATTAACCGAATAAATTATAACATTGACGTTTGTCAAAATGACATTTAATGTATTTTTAAAATTGTCATGGTTACTAAATCAAAAACCTATGACGTAGCGGCAAGAAAAGCACCATGCAATCTTTTCATGTGCATGTGATCTTGGTTTTAAAATATCATTGGTCCACGTCAACAAGAGGTTAATTATTTTATAAATACCTTGCAAATTCCCCACATAAAAATGTTGCTGCTAAAAGGACATCTTGCATTATAGAAAATTGCGACGTAGAAGCATAAACTTCCAACAATTGGGACATTTCTGCAACAGCAAAAGGTCTTATAGCTTGTACACGTATACAAACGTCTATCAACTGCGAGCCAATAACATGTCCTTGTTTCGACCCAAATTCCATTTGCGCCAGCTCGACCAAAACTGTTATGTACCATTCAAAATTCATTATAAATTGGTAGTTGTTCTGGGAACAAATGAGTATTATTTTGCTTAGAAGTTCATCCCGATAGATCGTGCCCTCGGCTTTATCCATGTGCACCATAAGCTTCTTGACAATTTCCATTAAATTCTTTTTCGAAACCTAAATGGGATATTTTAATAAATTGTCTTACGACATCTTACAACAAACCATTCCGTATAACAAGTCTAAAGCGCGGAGTCTTATCGATTCATCTTTGTCCTCCAAACACTGTAGGATTAGATCTTTGTGAGCTTGAACACTTTTCGGGTGGGTTTTCAATATTTTCGACATTGCAAGAAGTCCTAAATATTTCACTAAAAAAATATCTTTACAAAACCTGCAGACAGGAAAATTCAACTTACGATTTTGATCGGAATCCTCAATTAAGATGCGTAACTTTTGCACACATAACTGGATACTGGCTGCGTGATTGGGCATCCCCGACGAAATACTGATTAAAACAGCTATGACCGTGTTGATGCACTCATATAAAAGACTCATCGCAGATGTACTACAATACATTAGCTTTGTTTACACAAATTTATAATACAAGCAGACGACAGTACCTATGTATTAAATTCGTTAAGGGTTCTATTAATTTTTTACCTAGCCTAGGTTCTAACGGCGTAAGAGCACCAAACTGCAAAGAGACGTTAAATTAATCCTATAAAGCAAAAATCATCGAGGCAAAGCACTGTCTGTCACGTGTACCTTGCAACGATGCTGACCAACGGTTTTGTTATTTTTAGACCAAGTGCCGGTTCAAACATAGTCAATGTCGAAAACTACACAAATAAACCTCAAAACCTTAAAATGACCAAAAACCAATTCACTCACCAATTTAATGATTTTAATAAGCATCCAATTGTTCGTGCTCGTCGTCATTAATTTAAAGAAAACGGGAGCCAAACTCAAATAATTTTTAGGATTCTTCCTAGCCAATTCACAAACGACGTTAACGGCCGCCGATTGTACACCCGGATCGGGGTCCTCCAACTTTTCTTTTAATCTAGGAAACGCCGGTCGCAAAGCCTCCGGATATTTCAAAAACACTTTATACATCATCAAAACGGCTTTCTTTCTTATGTACGGCTTCGTTGAACTCAACTGCAATAACGCCAATTATGTAAAGAAATATCCGACAATTGACTTACTAATGTTAAAATGTCGTTTGAAAGATCTCGTGCTAAATCCATACTGATGTAACAACTCAACGATGTTAATGCCAATCCAGCTTCGTATTGATTCTGTGAGTTCAGTTCTTTTCGTATCATATTCGTCGTTAACATTAATAACTGGAACATAATTGTTACGATTTTTTTTTTTAACACGTAAACTTACTTCAGAATCACAGTGAAACGATTGGCTAGCTGCTAGATATCCTATTCGTTTTAAAGTAAATTTACTGGAACTCATTACTTCGATTACGTTGAAGCCCGCCCATGATATATCGTATCCTTGCATTTGTAACTACAAAAAAAGTTGGAAAATTTGTCGTGGAATGCCTTTTCGCTTACGTAAGTTAATTTCGCTACTGCGTTGCTTTTAACCGATAAATTATCCTGCCTCAGCTCCAGCTTGATATCCTCCATGCATTGCGATATATATTTGGCCTAAAAAAACATGTCAAAAGAGACCAACATAACCACTTCACTCACTTCATTTTCTTTGTTGTTGCGTATGCCTCGCACCAAATCCGTCAGATTCTTCTCGAACATGCGTTCGAAATTTCCCTTAACCTTTTTTAAGGCCATGCTTGGTGTTTGAATAGCGTAAAATCGATATTTTCAAAAAAACGTCGGACACATACTTCGCACAGCACACGACTTCGGACGACGAACTGTGGAAAAACATGTAGTTTTTGTTATCACAGTCTTATTGAGTTCATTTCTTGGTATTGAACTTCGTTTGGGTCATCGACAAGTGAAAAACTTGGCTAAAATTGGCCACGTTTGGCATGTGTCAAAGTTAAAAAAAAATCAATTAGTCAATTAGTCGCGCATTCAACTGGAAATGAATAATTTAATTGTAACGTAATTGTACTTTCTAAATTGGTCACGACGAACCAAGCGTACTATTTTAAAGCAAATATAAAGTATTCGTGTCGGAATTTTGCTGGAAATGTAACTGTACATGACAACGATGTGAAGTTAGGAATTAATTACATATAATTGTCAATTAAAATCAATTGATTTCATAAATGAAATTTTATATGTAAGAAAATTGAAATTAATTATAAAATTTAACTAATTATAAAATGTAACGTTATGATATACTTATTATACAACGACAGACAGAATTAATTAAAAAAATGTATAAACGTTTGGGATCATATTTGTGAAGTTAGCTACTTGTGTTTAGCGTCATGGCGGCGTTATTCAGAACTATTTAAAGTTTGGAATTTTCACGAAAAGACAAGAATCGATTACACAAGTCTTTATAAATTTAATCGCAATCGTATATTTTGTATAAGTTTATGTTACAAAATGTTGAAAATGTAGAGATTTTCAAGTATAGTTGACAGATGTGAAGTTATATTTTATTTAAAATTACAAATACCAACATTATCAACATTAAATTCAAACGTCTATCAACTGTCAGAGTGACAGGTCACAAATCAAAACAAATCAATACATTTAACGACAATTAAAAACTTGGTTTTCTTCGTGAAATATTTCAAACTTAAAAATGGGATCAGAACACTCAACCCAACATATCACCCAAAGACAGTCTAGTCTCAATCGACAGAACGTAGAAAGACAAGGTAACATGCGCCGACAGCACACGATAGCTAATCCAGGGGCTTCGAACGACACTTTCGACGTTTCTGAAAACAGTAGACCGGGATCGACATCACCCGGTCCTAGCATCTGCAGCGATTCCGACTTACCGTACATAAGCTACACAGTCAATCGACCCATCGGAGGTAATTTTCTCGCAAAAAAAAAAACAATCACAAACATATCATTATCGTTACATCTTTTAGACTCGCCGAAATTAATAAACAAACAACTTACAAAAAGCAAATCGACACAACGTAAACTCCCACAAAAGAATGTAAAAAAATCTGCACATAATATAGTCGTTGTTAAACAAGCATTGAGTGGTCCTAATGTTGATAAAGACCCAGATATTTTACGGCTACAGGTTGGTATTTTTTTTTCCTATTTGCATATTTATAAAAGTTGTTTCAGAGCATTCCGATGTTTTTGCCGATTATGCGAGCGACGTTGAATTTACCCGCCGCTCGCGATCCAGAAGTTTTAGAAGGCTTGGATCCGATTCCACTTACGAAATTGTGCCTGAGATACCAGAGCCACTTGCACACTTGCGCCAATTTAGTTGCGACTGAACAAAATCAACTAACGCAAAAAATTAGAGAGGTACGATTATAAATTTTTGAGTTTGAACAACATTAAATGATTTTAGACGGACGGCGAGATCAACAAGATAACGAGTGCTGTAACCGACAGACAGAAACGCTTTGCGAAATACGCCGAGCGACTCATGAAAGTGCAAGAACTTTCACATCAGTTGAATCGATGTCATATGATTTTAAATCAGACTTTGGAGTCGATGGAGACTTTGAATAATTGTTTGGATATTGAAGATAGATTGGAGCCGTTTGTGTGGACGACAGGATGAAATTAAGACACTTTTTTAGTTGGTTAGTTTTATTTGTGTACGTTTTAAATATTTAAAAAAAAAACTTATGTGAAATTATGTCATCAAAACTATGTTTATTTGTAAATTTAACAACAAACTTGTTTCATGTGTATATATTTGATGATAAATGTATGTGTAGGAAGAATCTTAAATTAGTATGCACCGTGATCATATATGACATTGTAATAGTTACTAGCTTGTAAGTAGTAAATTATAATTACAGAAAATAAACAGTGATACCAGATTATGATTAATTGGATTATTTGCACAATTTGAAAAGAAAGATTAAAGAAATTGTAGGAAAGTCTTAAGAGTGTATACTGTGGACTAGAGCAGGTGGCGAACAAGTCGATCGCCACAGTCTTATCACGATCGACCGGTTGATCGTCCAGCATTACTCCATTGTAATCCACATTTTGAATTTTAATTACGGAGCGAACCAACCCATACAACTTCGAATCTTTACCCCAAAATTTTAAAACAACTTTTATATCTTTAGTAGGTGATCGCGGCACATTTTTGAAAAAATTGTCCACCCCTGGTCTAGAGATGCTAATTTTATATACAAAATTATTTTCCAATTACAAATATAGAAATCTCCCCACCTTAATTTTCTCTATAGTTTATATGAAAGTGGAAACTTATAAGCCGTGATGGTGATTTATATACATCACAAGACAAACTTGACCCTCATTTCTTCGTATTTCATGGTCTATTTGTGTCGAGCAATTTTCATTCAAATTCACGGCACAATCGAAATTTTTAAAATACAAAGCCGAACAATTACCATCATTTCTATAAATAATCGCTCGCTAAACATTCTAACCGACCAATACATTCAATACTTGCGAATAAAAACTATGAGGGTACGTCAAGGTCGAGTGATGACTACGGATGACACATTCGGGCGTGACGTCACGCCAAAATGGCCGTCATGCGGATCGGGACATTTTTCAAGTGCAGTTTTATACTTTTTTAGAAGCGAAGAAACACCGAAACTCGACCGATAAGCGAACACCAAAACGATCAAAAACTGCAAAAAAATCACAAACAAGTAAGTCGCATTTTTCAAATTACGATTTTCACGCATCAATCGAGAAAAAAAAGACGATCGCCTTTTGGAAAACTTCGGATTGCATGCGATTTTCCACGATTTTTAACATTTCGTCTTGAAATGGGAGAAATTTAGTGCGTTTTGTGAATTTTCTAAAAATACGAAATAGCTGATCTAAAAATAAAGCAGTGACTATTTTCACTCGGTTGATTTGCAATTTCTTTCCGAACAGATCGCCGAGATAAATAACCCAAAAGGAATGTGACAATTTCATTCGATAAGCTCGTGTAAAAGTGTCGAGAATGCCTGTACTTTCGCCACATAGAAGTAGTTCCATCACCGGAGCTTATAGAAGCTCGTTGGGTTCGTCTGCTTTGGATAAACCCTACTACACAAGTACCAACTCATACAGTCCAAGATATTCATACAGTGAACGTTTTACAACAAGATCTTACACAGATTCTGATGGGAGGAGAATAATCTCAAGGTGCTTAATTTATTTTATTATAATTGTAATACATACATTCTTTAACGAGTTTATAATAAGAACCACAACTTACCAATCAATGAACTAGAAATCAATCAAATTCTAGGTTATGTGTTTTCGTTCATTTATTTTGAATTGATTCATTTGTTTTAAATTGGATTTCTTCGACATCTTTCCAACGTAGTCTAACCTCAAAATATCTTACTTTTTAAATAATTGTTGTTCCTATTACATACAAGGATTTTATCATTTACAAAGTTTAATGGTGTCAACATTAATTAATTCTTTAACACACATTTATACATTGAAGACTTGCAATTATTCCTATTGAAAATAACATGTATTATCGACGGCTTCAACGTGGCCTTTCGGCCAGTTATCCTGAGTAAATTTTAAATTTTATAATTTTGTAGGTCGGGTAGCATCAATGAAGATGGCGTAACGACAAGGTTTCACGAAGAGAGTCGAGAAAAAAGCCTAAAACGAGATTCAATATCAAGAGATTCAGGTATAGATTCAATCAGGGAAAACTCCGTCTTGGACACGTCACGTAGAGACCGTGATAATTCCCTGACCCGTTCCGAAAGTGGACGTTACCCGACCATAAACGTCGCGGAAAGCATCGCCGATTTACGAAGCAAATACTCGCCTGCCAATTACGTCCCGGCTATCTATCGTAACCGGGAGAACAATCTTGGCCGTTCGAAAAGCATAAACGGCCTCGGCTTGCCGCCCATAGAAAGGGCGGAGTCGAAAATCAGCTCGGGCAATAAAAAGGTAAACGATGCTGGTGTGATTTGCAATAACACGGCTGGTTTAGCTAACAATACTAATACAAGACGTGCTGATAGCGACAATAACGGTTACGCAACTGAAGATGACAACGGAAACAGACAACCCGTTTCAGAAATACGCAAAAGGTTCGAATGTGGCATCACCGGGAAGTCACCATTGCGCATCGAAGGCACAAAAATTACAAAATGCGACGACAAAAATGACAACTTGAAACTGTCAAAGTTACAAAATGGCGAAGACGACAGGTTAGGAAATGAAAATTTCAAAACAAACGAAAAACACGACATCGACGTCACGTGTGACGCGAGCGAGTCAAAGAATGACTTCATTCTGAACAACTTCGACAAGACGACAAAATTAACAGTGCCGAGCGGGAAAGACCCGTCTAAAGATGGCCTCGCCATCGGGGGGAAATCTCGCGATTCCGAAGACAGGTCGAGGAACACGTCAGACTTCAAGTTAAACGGCGGTGAAATTTCTCGAAACTCCAGTCGCGTCAATAACTTCTCTTCGTATATCTCGACCAGAGATTACGAAAAAGGAGACGATTCACAAACCATACGGGAGAACGGAGAAATCACTAACGATAATCGCAATGACACCATGGACAACACCAACAGGGTCGGTAAATCGAGATTCTATACTGACAATACAGTAAGTTTTTTTTCTATCCTTTACATTTGTAACAGTAAATGGATGCTTATCAGAAAGATTTTTTTATTTTACACAATGGGTCATTTTTGCAATATTAACATGTTTTCGTAATCACCCTTATTGGCTACTTTTATTGTAACTTATTATTATTTGTTCCGATTAGAATAAAATAGGATTCAAATTGACATCACAACGATTTAAATTTACAAATAAAAATTCTCTTTATTTTATAAAAAGACGGACATATACAGGATGAGCCAATCGGGTGTCCGGCTCCTATATCTTTCTTGTCATTTGAAATAGAGCATGCGTTTATAGATAAAAGTTTTTTAGCCTTTAGAGCTTTACACTCTAAAATTATTTTCATCTATACCGGCAGTTTCGCTAACGCTATGTGGCATTTTTTTTTTTTTAGCACCTCTACAGTTCAAAGTTATCGGCGCACTATTGCTATCTTCGTTATTTTTAGAGCTACAGAGTCTGTTAAATTAGCAAAGATGCAGTGATTTTTCCGCTGATTACAACGGTCCACACAAAAAAACAATTGCGCATCACATTTCAGAGCCAACTCAGATAATTAGATTTTTTTAAATGGAACACTCTGTATATTTATGTAGCAGTCGGTAGAAAATGAAATTTTGCACAAATCTTATACTACTATATCCCTGAAATGAAAAACAAAAGAGCTACGACAATATTAATACAGGTCACCGCACAGGGGATAACTTCGTTAGTAGAGAAGCTACGGTGTTGGTCAATACAACAAAAAATGTGTAGTTATATGTGTGAATATATTGAATATTGATATATTTTAGTTAATACAAGTTATTAATTAAAACGAATCAAATTTACTCATTTTCATATGACCATGACTGTCTTTTATCATTTGGTCGTGTCCCTAATTGTATTTTCGTTAAACGATATTGGGGTTCCTATGCCCATATTAATTTTTGAGTTTTAAATGAAATAAATAAATGATAAAATAAATAACAAGAAGATAAATGAATCTTAATTTGGATTACAAAAGATGTTCAAAGTATCCACCATTTTGTCGAATGCACTTAGATTAATGTCAAACTGATTGGCAGTTGTTTCTTATAAAATGTTCATAACACATTAGTGTGGCAGTTTTAATTTTTAATAAGTTTTTTTAATAATAAAAAAAATTTAAAAAAATAATTTATTCACAAATGTCGAAAACCTCATTAATTATGGATTTTAGACATAGGAACCCTTAACATCAATAAAAGGTAATACATGAAAGAAGACAACAAACCGATAAAATACAGGATGTTCCGTTTGAAAATAATGAGTTATGGTGATATGAAAATGAGTTAATTAGATTCGTTTTAATGAACGCCCTGTACAAATGAATTGAAAACTTTTAATGTCAAAACATAGGTTAGTCATAGTTATCAAAGAAAAAAAAAATCCATTTAAAAAGTCAAAAAATAGCTTAAGTAGGCGCTTCTAAATTCAAGGGTGCAGTAGGCATTTATTATTGAAAAATATTAATAACTTGGCCGAAAAATCAAGAAAATTTATTATAACCGTGTAGGGCAATAAAAATGCAGTCGAAATGTCGATAAAAATATACAGGGTGCTATTTAAAAAAAAATTTTACTAGTGCTACATAGCGGAACATCCTGCATAGGTGGAAATAATTTTAGAGTGTAAAGCTCTAAAGTCTAAAAAATTTTTGTACATAAACGTATGCTCTATTTCAAATGATAGAGATATAGAAGCCGGTCACGCCAATGACTCACCTGTATAATAGGGAAATGTGCCACACAGTAATACAAGATGTGTCGGTTAAAAATTGCAACATTTGCTCATAGGTGGCGGTGTGTTTCGCGCTAGAGTTATTTGACTTTTGTTTAAATTCAAATAGGTTAAGGTATTTCATTGATAATTTATTCAGAATTCGGTCTGATCGATAATTTGTGTACCTTTTCGTCAAATTTCTGGTCCAAGCATGACAAATTATGTCACAACCGAACGTGAACGCAAAAGGAAGAAAATTATCTCTGCTGCTTAAATTGAAAGCTCATCGAGAGGCGACACTTCTCGAGCTGTGCCGCGAGCTGGCTTCCGTTGATGATAATATAAAAACTTTAAAACGTTCGCTTCGAAATCACGAGTTTCTGTTGGCTGTGGACGGTTGCTTTCAACATGTAGGTATACAAATTGCGAATATCTGACACATGTCATAATTATTGCTAATTTGTGCCGATAACCACGACGACCAGATTTATTTATTTAATTGGCAAATGCATTCTTCAACAGTTCCATGACAGACGCTCCAAAGGTGTTTGCCTTTTAAGCTTCTGTCAGGGAACTGTTGAAGAATGCATTTGCCAATTAAATCCATGTATGCAGTTCTGCATTTAAATTTTTTTATCATTGGCGACCTTTTCTCCGGTAACACGTTTGTTTGTTCGCGACAGTTTGTTTTTATTTTTCGACTGACATGTTCAGAAAATAAGTGCAAAGGGGAGGGAAGGGAGCCCTTCGTTTGCACTTATTTCCTGAATATGTCAGTTTCGTCCCAACGTGGTGTACATCGACGTAAAGCAATACGGGCAATGTCTGCACAGCATTACTTTCTCACGGTCAGTACAGTTAATTTTTTAAATTTTTGGCAACGTGCTTGTTATTGCGTAAGAGATTTATTTATAGATCATTTTCGTATGTGGACTTCGTAATATTCTAGCCAAGACACATTCAATGTTGTTTACATCTGTATTTGCAGTATTTTTCAAGGAAATTTATGTATAAAATTTGTGTACAAATGAATGATAGTTACAATTGTCTTTTGTCGATTTTGTGGATCGTTTCCTTGGGTTTTCTGTTGTACGGTTTCACTTTGGGCATGTTGGACAATTATCGTGACATTTTTCCCACAGAAAAAAATCTAAATTGTTATATTCTAACGGTAACTAAAAGAAACTCTTGCTTCATATAACCAATGTCGAAGAATTCAGAATTGTGATTAACAGTAAATTTGTACATTGGCCTTAGTTAATAGAATGTTTGATTAAAATTGAAATCACATGAAAATATATTTCAGGATCTTACAACGTCTCCACGATTAAACAGAGCCATCTCTCAAAATGCGTCTGGATCCTCGTCGAACGCTACCACTTCGAATAGCATAACTCGCAACACTTACGACGATGACCGACCATACGATCGACGAATCAGTTCGAGCCCAAATCGACATCAGGGTCTAAACGGACTCAAAAATATTGGTAACACATGCTTCATGAACTCGGTCATACAGTGCCTCTCCAACACAAAGCCTCTACTTGAATACGTCCGTAATGATGTATACATGTCCGACATCAACACCAACATCTCTAACATGAAGGGAGCTTTATTCAAAGGTTTTTAAAATGTTTTACTTGTGACGTAATTTCTGTATGTACATTAAATTTGTTTTAGCTTTTTCCCAAGTAATTAAAGAGTTGTGGTCGGACGATTCGTCCGATCGTGTTGTTAACACCGTCGCGTTGAAATCACAAATACAGAGGTTTGCACCACGTTTTATGGGTTATTCACAACAAGATGCACAGGAATTCCTGCGGTATTTGCTAGAGGGTTTACACGAGGATGTGAACAAAGTTACAAACAAACCTGCGCCAATTCATGCAGAAATTAACGAAAAGTTAAGGTTAGATATTTCAATTTTTTTTTATAAATTTTACATGACATCTTTAGTTTTACTAGCGAAAGCTTGGAACAACAAACATGCGATATACAGTGTGGTGATAAAGTTTGGAACAAAATTCATAAAAGCGTTTTAAAATGTCTTTAAGAAAATCGCTCGGACAGGTCAATTTTTGTTTTTAAAATGCCGTCTTCTGACGTTAATTTTTTTGGAATGACGTCATCATAATTTTTTTTTAAATGACAACCCCTACTTTTTTCTTCTGTTTTTAATAGACCTTCTTACTACTTAAACGGTGATGTAAAAAAATTGGTACCTCACATAACAATTTTTTTGAATAAATGACACATTTACTTCAGATCGTCAGTGGTTATAATTTAGTAAAAATAATAATCGTAAACATTCTAAATTAAAGCAAATAACAGTAATTTATGTATCTAAGGCGAAGAGTGAAGTTTTAAGGTGCATCGACGTCATTGTCGATTTTTTTAAATGACACCTCTTATTTTTTTCTTATGCTTTTGATAGACCTCCTTGATGTTTAAGTTGTGATTACCGAATTAATTCTTTACATAAGAACTTTTCTGAAAAAAATATCATTTTTTCTTCAAAAAATTTAAATTTTTGCTTAAAAGAAAAAATTTAAATGTGTCATTTATTCAAAAAAATTGTTATGTGAGGTACCAACTTTTTTACATCACCGTTTAAGTAGTAAGAAAGTCTATTAAAAACAGAAGAAAAAAGTGGGAGTTGTCATTTAAAAAAAAATGTTGATGACGTCATTGTGCAAAAACAAATGACGTCATTCCAAAAAAATTAACGTCGGAAGACGGCATTTCAAAAACAAAAATTGACCTGTCCGAGCGATTTTCTTAAAAACATAGAACGATTTTATGAATTTTGTTCCAAACTTTATCACCACACTGTATGTTCCTTATTTTTATAATGTTTAGTAACCACTTACTACTAATATATTTAATTTTTTTTTTCTATATCCATATTTTCTTAGCTTTGAGCTTCTCTTTTCCAATATTCCTTCATATAACTTTACCACCATTCTTATTAATGTTATGTATCTTTAATTATTGCAAATTTTTCAAAATAATTTTTATTCTTCTTTCTCATATATTTTATCCAATTTTTTTTTTGCCAGGTGTTTTCCCTTTGTTCTCGGTACGCATTATAATTTATTTCTCTTCTATGTTGTTAATAAACATTCCATTTTTCTTTCTTACTCATTACTTGTTTTATCGCATACTTCTCTTGCTGCTTCAATAATAATGTCTTTATATATCTTGACAGTTCTTCTATGTTTTTCTTTTTCATTGTTATTTGTTTTTCTCCTAATTTTTTGTTACCCTTTCTTCATATATCTTCTTCTCTTAACTTGTGGGCTTTAATAGTTTCAATAGTCTTTGTTATCTTTTCGTTTTTGGTTTTCTGCCTGTCAGTTTTCTTACTTATTTTATCTGTCATACTCTCTTTTTCTACCATGCATCTTGCATATCTATGCTGATTTTTTTATTTCAACAGCTGTTTACAGTTCTATCATTTAATTCTAATATTAACTTTTTTTAGATTTTATTTCTTTCTTCATACTTTCATTCCCTTGCTTTATTATTATTATTTTTTTTAATTGTTTTCTTTTTGATTTTTCCTGTCTTTGATTCATCATTTCTTGATTCTTGTTCTTTCTTCATACTAACCTTCAGTTCGTCCAGATCTTCTTTCATTACTTTTTGAAGGTGATTTTTTGTTAGATTGTTTTTTCCGTTTATTTCTTTTATTTGTGTCCAACCCGCTTCCTGAATTCATTTTATCTGTTTATTCAATTTTCTTCACTATTTAAATGCAATGTGATGTGTAGTTGGAGAGATTGGAGCCTACTTGGAGATCACCGAGAGAATACAGCCAGAGGTTATGGTTCTTATTAGTGACCACAAAATCTGTGTCCTTCAATGGCATTTATTTTAAGTTTTCTTATATGATCTTTGTTAAGATGGATCAGCAGACCCCAAGAGTTTGAGTTTCAGTTTATAAGCACAATCCCACCATTTTTTACATCAATAATAATAATAAAAAACTTCTCCCACACCTTAAGGTATAAAGAAAACTGATTATTAAAATTTTTTTTTTTTTTTATTACGATCTTTAATCACAATTCTTATTGCCATCAGGTTGTTGCTATGTATGTTTGATTTTAGATCATCTAACCATTAAAAAAGATTCTCTAAAAATCTACTTTTCCAACATAATTAATAGTATTATAGTCTTTATATTTATGATTTTCAGTGATATGGAAAAATCATCTGAAGCATGGTTACGTTACCTACGGATGGACAACTCAAAAATCGTCGATATTTTCGTCGGTCAACTAAAGTCGACATTACGATGTACACATTGTGGACACTGTTCGGTTACTTTTGACCCATTTTGGGATTTATCCTTACCAATCCCACAAAAAGTTGGTCCTGTGAGACTCCAACAATGCCTGGAGAGTTTCACGAGGGAGGAAACGCTTGATGGGGACGAAAAACCCGTAATGGTGACATAATCCTAGCGACTGATTAATCGAATGTTTATTTTTAGACGTGCTCCAAGTGTAAGGAGCGGAGAAAATGCACGAAATCATTCAGTATACAAAAGTTCCCGAAGATTTTAGTTATACGTATCCTTTTTTAACGCATTGAATATTTTTTATTTATCTTATTGATTACTCACTATGTGAGTGACGTCACCCCATATGTTATACATTTTAACACATTCTTTGATTATGGCGGGAATAATGACGTTGCTCAAATGTGACTAACTTTAAGTCTAATGAAACAATTACATAAATACCTGAATGTAAAGGATCATATTGATTACTCACTATGTGAGTGACGTCACCCCATATGTTATACATTTTAACACATTCTTTGATTATGGCGTGAATAATGACGTCGCTCAAATGTGACTAACTTTAAGTCTAATGAAACAATTACATAAATACCTGAATGTAAAGGATCTTTAATTGTACGTAGATTTAAAGAGATTCTCGCCTACAGAACGATTTAGAGGGAAACTGTCGGTGAATATAGATTTTCCTTTAGAAGGTTTGGATATGAGTAACTATGCTGCTGACAGTCGTACACATTGTCGATACAACCTTTATGCCATTTCGAATCACAGCGGTACAACATATAGTGGTCATTATACAGCTTATTGTCGACATCCATACTCCCTTAGTTGGCACGAATACAACGACTCAAGGTATAACCTTAAATTTTTTGTATAAATTACAATAAACATTGTTTTGTTTTAATTATCATATTTGCAGGGTATCGTCAATATCGTCAAAGAGCATTGTCAGTGGAGAGGCATATGTCCTCTTTTACGAACACGACAGTCAGAAAGCCCATTTATGAACAAACGAAAACTTTAGGTTTTTTAAAATTGCTTATTTCTCCAGTTTTCGTCGTATTTTTTTACCTCCACCAAACATTTTTGTTTGGCGTTATTTTTATTTAAATATACTCCTTCTGTCATCACGGAGAAAAGTCAATGCGTGTTACATATTTAATTTATTAATTTATTTAAGGGGCGCCTTCCACCTCTATTTATTTATGGCGATGCACGAGCCCTTGACAATTTTATTACTTACACGTACAACAATAAACACTGTCGATACTCGTTTGTTTTTATTTATCTCTAGCCGATGTGTATTTTGTAAAATTTAACTGGAAATTAGTGTGATGTTTTTCTAAACTAACTTATTTTATCGTTAGGTGAACATAGCAAATTAGGTTATAAGGAAGAATTCTAGTCGTATTGAGCAAAATGATATTTTTCTTCTTTTTTTTATGAGAATTGCCCCCATATTTTTCTGATGGTGTGTTAGTTTGTTCTTGTAAATTATGTGTTTTAAATTATCTGATTTAATACATTTGATGAAAATCCATAGTAAATTGTTTACTTTTAAGACAAGAATTGTTTAATTTTAAGACACACATTGTTTATTTTTACAACCAACATTTTATAAGAAAATTTAAAATCCAACAATCTCTGTATCATCGTGAAGTGATCGAAATTTTCATTTTGCACATCTCAATCGCGCAGGCGTGATACAACCTTAATTCAACCTTCGTGCAAAAATTAAAAATTGATCATGAAATGAAATGGAGATTAATTAATTAATTGTGACCGTTTTAAGAATTCTTTGATACGAATGACTACATAATAACATTTGTATTAAATTATACTAGATGATGACAAACCTGGGACAAATCAACAATGCACTTAACACCTTAACATAGGGAAAAAGTTGTACACTACATTCGAAAAATGTTAACAAAGAAACCATTCGAGCCGTACTTTAGCTTTATATTTATTGAGAAGAAACTGTTTAAAAGCACTAACTTATAATAAATTGTTTGCAGAAACTTGGTTTTTATTTATCCTCGTTGCATTTAAATTTATGTCATTAATAATTAAATTTTGTAATAAAGAATAAAATGAAGTGGTAATAAGTAATAATAATTTACAAAAATATTTGTAATTAATTTCTTTATTAACAGAAAAATTGGAAACTTTGAATATGAAATCTAGAGACATAACAGATAAAAATAAGTAGAATCTTCCAATAAAATGAAGAAATTTATCGGTAATTAAAAAAACAAATGTGTTGAAGTGATAAAGAATGCTTGAAAAGAAGCTACCAAAACATTAATAAAGGAGAAACTCAAATTGAAGACGAAATCAAGTAATGAATACGTTAAAAAGTTTGAAGATTAGAACGAAGAAACTGTGCTAAAATGTGGGTAAAAAAATGTAATGAAAATCACAACATCTGAAGATGAAAGTGTAAAAACCCAGTGAAGAAATTAAAAAAATTGAAAAAGATAACTTATATCTTTGATTGAAGAAATTGAAGAAACTGCTTACATTTACTAAAAAATAGAAAGTTGAAGAAAATGAACGTGACTTTATTGGCAACATTTGAAGATGTGATTGAAGAAAAGGCTCCAAAAAGCTGATAAATGAATCCATTCCAGCGTTTAAAAAAATCCCCTATTTTTCTTTTTCTTATTTTAAAAGTCGTTTTCTTTTCAAAACTTACTTCTACTGCTTTTGTACTAAATTGAAAAAATTTAAGGGATTCGTTCTTCAAATCAGTAATTAAAGTCAACATTAGGATGATGTTGAAAAAACTGTGTTGAAATTCTTCAAAAATTAGTTGGCGAATTTATGTGAAGTTTATTTCATTTAATACATTAGGCTTGCTTTATGAAGTCTTTAAAAAATCTTCAAATTCAATCCATATTGAAGAATTGGGTTGAAATCAGGAGATGTGTCATTAAGCTTCCTCGTTTTCAATAAATGATAATAAATCATAATGACAATATTTTTAAAAACGAATGATTCATGTCTCTATGCGTATAAAAAAAATAATAACAAAACGCAATCGGCTGAGTTGAAATAGAAAAAAGAAAAGAAAACACAGATAAATACAGAGTTTGACTTGAAACACTTGCTTTATCCAGTTTCATTGTCTTGAAAATTATATTTTCCAACAAATCTTAAAATAGTTTAACTTCACGGAAAACATCCTATGTTATGTTGGGCTAGAGGTTAGGTTGGATTAAGAAAAAAAAACATGAAGTATTTATTAATTGGGTTGGATTCGTCCCGTAATCGAAAATTATAATGAAATATTTTATTGTAAGCATGATGGAATTAGTAGAAACAACAGGAAGAGCGACAAATCAGAGGAGTTGGAGGGATGGAGCGCGGATATTCACTGCGGGGAAGAAAAAAAGGAAACAACAAAAGGAGACGAGTGATTCCAGACATTAAAGAAATTGAAGACAAAACATTGAAAAGATTGTGGGACAACAAAGCGAAAAAGAACCACGCCACCACAAAGAGGCTTCAAACGGAGAAAGGCGGTTTGAAGGTGAAAATGGGAGAGATATTCAAACTGGGAAAAGGAGGCAAGACGCCGTTGTTAATTCAGATGAAGACGAGGGAGAACGCAGAGAAAACCATGATGAAAAAAAAAAAGAAATTGAAGGGACGAAGGATATTCATTGACCACGACTTGAAGGAAACGAAAAGACAGATGCAAAGCTGAATTTGGAAACAAGCCAAAAGAATGAAGAGGGCAAAAGGGCCAGACTAGGCGAAAGGAAATGGACGAAGTTTGAAGACAGGAAGGAGATTTTTGGGTATCTGGTGGGTTTTAATATTAGGTGAATTCGTAGAGACTTAGAAAATACCACACTCTGTAATTGGGTTCAACCTGTTGAGGTGGCAGAACAAAGGGGTAAAATAAATAAATAAAAGAAGTTATGGAGAAAGGGATTATGATGAAGGAGAAAATGTAGGAGATGAAAGGGAAGATAAACACAGAAGTGTGACGTGTAAATGAAGTCGTTTCTTAATGAAATTAAAAAAAAAACATTCAGATAAAGTATATACAGGGTGTTCGATAAATAAGTACAGATATTTTAACAGGTGATAGCTGACAATAGCCTAACCCCAAATATGGAAAAATGACGGTCCTATGTTGAAGGGTGTGCCAGAAAAAAATATTTTAAGTTTTGAGTAAAATATGACAGTAACGCCGAATTAACATCAACAAAGGTTGTTTTGCAACATGTCATGTTATTCCCGCCGAAGGAAGTTGATTTTCAACGCGACACACATTGACCGTACTTAGAACCGAATGCCCACATAAAAAATGACGTTTTTCGAAAATTTAAAATATTGCCGCCGTTTTTGCGGATTTGGGTTTGGGTTAAGGTCAGCTATCACCTGTTAATATATCTGTACTTATTTATCGAACACCCTGTATAATTAGTTTACGTGTGGGGACTTGGTCCAAGTCATCTTGTAAGGAAAATTTCCGCCATTCATTAGATAAATTGGTTTGGGTTTATTTGCAAGCTGAGTTTTGAATTATACTGAGTTTTTGTAGTGAGGTTGGAAAGAATAATAATAATTCGTTTAACTCTGAGTTAAGTTAGAAGGGTTGGTTTGGGTTTATTTAGTAATTTAGTTGGACGCTGTGTTGGAGGTTGGGTTGAGAATTAAGTACGAGATTTAAATTTGTCCAGTACCGGTTGAACCATTTTTCGAAACAACTTGAAAACAATGTCAAAATCTAAACTAGATTATTTGACGTTCCTCAAGTTAAAATCACGCCCCATTTTCGCCATTGCTTGACGTTTTGGTTGAAATGACTTGGAAATTTAGCTGGGTTGGGGTCATGCCGATACAGTCATATTTAAAGTGTCAATGTTGAAAACAGAAACGGGGAGAAGCTGGGAAAGTGAAAACGAGGAAGAAATGCTCATACTTTTAAGAAAGGTATTAAGAGAAAACAAAGAAATAAAAGAACAAATAGAGGAAATACGTAAACGATTTTAAGATTTTAATGTTTAATTTTCAAGAAAGATATTAAAAAACAAGGAAATAAAAAAACAAATAGAAGAAGTACGTAAACGTTTTGAGGAAAAAGATTAAAAGAAATAAGAAAAAATGGAAGAATGAAATTAAGGAAGAAATTATGGCAACGAAGTGGAATAACGATATGTTGAGAAAGAAGGGGTAAAGCAACGAATGATAGAAAAAAGGGGGTAAAAGTGGAACAGAAAAAAAATAGGAGCAGAAAATATGACACATGGAGAACATACACCAAGAGAACGAAAAAAGCTAGAAGGATCAACGTTGCAGGGTTGGGGGGGGGGGGGGGGGGGGAGAAACGCAGTAAGTAATCGAAAAGAAAATGGGAATATATGTGGAAGTGAACGAACTTGAAAGAATTGAGGCCAAAAGGATGCAGGAAAGATAAAAGAACCGATGGGAAAAAAATTGAAAGGGGAATGAGCTACAACGATGATTATCGTCTAGAAGCGAAAAGATAAGTGCAGAGAAAACCAAAGAACATAGGCAAAAGGACAACATGAGATCCAGTGAAAAAAGGGTACGACGAAAACATGGGCATGACTGGAACGGATAGAACGAACTGAACGAGTGTATGGAGACAGAATAATTTTTTTTTTAAGGAGAAATAAGATCTATGGAGAAAATGAAGAAAGAGGAAAAGGGCTAGAAGACACAACGTTCGAATCGGAGGTGAAAGAAGAAACAGAGGCAAAGGAAGCAACAAAAGGAATAATCGAAAGGAAAATGGGAATAAAGAAAATGAAGGAAGCTGAAAGAATATGAGCCAAAATGGAGAACAGAGATAGATTGATACTGGTGAGAATGCAGGGAAGTAAAAGAAGAGTAAAGAAAATAAAACAAAATGGAAAGTGGGTACAATCTACAACGATGATAATCACCCAGAGGCGAAGAGAGAAGTGCAGAGGAAAAGAAGAAGCATAGCAGGATGGAAAAGTGCAAAGTACAATTCAGCAAAATTTAGCAGATTCAGAAATTGGGCATTAGTGGTATAGATGGTATGAACTGAACGAGAATACGAGGACAGAAACAAAGAAACGTTGTAGGAGTCATAAGATGTATGGAGAATAGAGATGAAGATAGAAATAATCAAAAAGAAAATGAAGGAAGTTGAAAGAATTTGCTCCAAAATGGAGAATAGAAAAACATTGGTAAATAAAACAAAAATGAAAGCGGGTAAGATCCACAACGATGATAATCGCCTACAGGCGAAAAGAGAAGCGAGGAAAATAAGGAACACGGCAAGAAGAATGAAAATTTTGCAAGAATGTTATAGATGCAACTGAACGATTGAAGGATTTTTCGAAAGTAAGGAAAAGCGGGAACGTTGCGAACGTCAAAGAGAAGGTCAAACAAGGAGGAAAAGATGTGCGATATTTGGAGCAATTTCATGTGACAGGACTGGTAGAGACGTGGATTGAAGAAAAATAAATAACCAAGCGTGGTTACCGAGCAAATCTACGTGGAAAATCAATCATCGTTAGAAAATTTCTAGAAGGAGAACAATGAGATAAGTATTGACAGAAATAAGAATGGGAATAAAAGAACGGGAGGAAACTGAAGAACCGTGGGGGTACAAGACAGAAGGATGGAAATTGATGGTAGGTTATGGAAGGTGATGACAATATATAATAACGGATGAACGGAGAAGGTGGTGCGGAAAATTGGCGATTGGGTGAGGAAGATTGGAATACAAGGTATATTCTAGAAGACGATGGAAGTTACAGGGAGAGAAAATCGAAGTACAATGTAATAAAACACATGGAAAAAATGTTGAAATACATATACTAAATGATGGGATGAAGGTGACAGCGATGGGGATTTTTTTTACATCGGAGGAATGGGGCGACCGTGTTGGACCACGTAATGGTAAGCGAGATAGCGAAGAATAAGATAATAAACATGAAGAAAAATATTGAAATACATGTACTACTTGATGGGATGAAGGTGACAGCGATGGGGAATTTATTTACATCGGAGGAATGGGGCGACAGTTTGGACCATGTAATGGTAAGCGAGAGCGAAGAATAAGGTAATAAACACATGAAGAAAAATGTTGAAATACATGTACTAAATGATGGGATGAAGGTGACAGCGATGGGGAATTTATTTACATCGGAGGAATGTTGCACCCGTGTTGGACCATGTAATGGTAAGCGAGAGAGCGAAGAATAAGGTAATAAACACATGAAGAAAAATGTTGAAAGACATGTACTAAATGATGAAATTGAAGGTGACAGCGATAGGGAGTTTCTTTTAATTAATGTAATTAAGGTGACAACTATTTAAGATATATATAGGTTGGGTTCGCTCCGTAATTGAAATTCAAAAGATAAGTACAAAAGGAGGACAAACGAGTTAAAAAGGTAAAAAAAGGAGTACAAAAGAATGAAAAGTAGTACAAAGGATTACGCTTCATGAAAAAGGAGTACAAAACTCCATAAAGAAGTACGGTTGGCCACCTTAATATAATGGTAAACGGGAGAGCAAGGAAGCTTATGGAAAAGATCAAAGTGGAAGACAAAGTTGAATACGAATGCACGTACATGAATGGAGATAATCGAATAAAGTCGATTACATTTGTTTTCATCAGCATATTCCATTGATCACACATTATCAACAAAACCACACATAAAGTCATTTCATATAAATATTGAAGGAGGACAACTAACAATAGAAAATCAGCGGAAGACAACTGAATAGAATGAACGGAGGAAAAAGGGGGAAAAACCAATGATCTAGTATATTAGTTATTTCTAGATCGCGTGTAGAGAGAGATGTATTGACTCCAACATTAAAAAGAACTAGAGTATGTTTTCCCTTAAGTCAGTTGATCACTTCGGGCAAAACGCCGCGTCAACCACGTGACTTAGGGCAGTCACGTGGTTTTTTATCTGCTATCATTGTCACATGCTAGATATCATGGATCTATTATCTCTCTCTAATGTTGGAGTCAATTGCTACAGTAAATATTGGTTAGGGTGCATCTAGTACAGTGACATCGAATAAAAAATTAGTCAAAGTAAGCCATGAACAAAAATCGGCATGTCTTTACTTAAACCACTATTTATTTCTTAATGTCAAATTGACGTTTGTCAAAAATGTTGTCCAAACAAATCAAAGTTTTTCTTTTAGAATTCTATTTTTGAAATGGAAATGAAACAGGAAATGGTAAATGGCAATATTGTTACGTTGCCTGTTATGAAGAATTTCAGGAGCACTTTCCTATTGAATATTTTTGACAAACGTCAATTTGACATTAAGAAATAAATAGTGCTTTAAGTAAAGACATGCCGATTTTTATTCATGGCTTATATTTTTTTCGATCTCACTGTAGTTTCAATTAGTAGCTCATTGGGAAAAGCATTGTGTGGAAGAGGAAGTTTTTAAGGATTGAAGCTCTAACATACCAATCAATCGTATTAATTTGTGATGAATTTTTAATGCTAATGCATTTTTATAAAACTAAATAAAAAGATGTCACAAGGAAATGTCAAAAATTAAATTACGCAAAAAACCAAAATCTAGTAGGCCTTGGAATTATTTAGAAATTGCGAATTTATCCGTTAGTCGGAATTTTGAGGTTAAATTATTTATTTATTTGCAAATTACATAACTAAAGCGAAAACGCTGATTTTTATATTAGCCTTATTTATATTTGAATACTGTTGACCAAATTAAAAAAATTAGGTTGAAAAAAAAACTTACATTTTTCATAGCGATTTCCAACTATTAAAAAAAAAAAAATCGACACATCACACGCACACAAACTACAAATACGATTACTTTCCACGCGAAAATCACTTTTCAAATTCAAAACTGCCGACGAAACGGCGTTTCGCGAAGCCGTGCATGCGCGAACGCCAACATGGCGGCGGCCCAACCGACAATTCGCAAACGATCGAGAAATCGCATTTCTGTTGTTTCGTGTCGATTATCAAAAAGCAGTGGTGGCGTATTTACCCCGTTCGAAAGGATTTCCCGTCGAGAAAAATGCGGTGCGTTCGATTCGAGTTCGCGATGGGGTGGTGTGGACCGTTCAAGTTAGACGGGGTCAGTTTATCGATTTCCACCGGTGAGTTTCGAAATCTTTTTCAAACGCAATCGTAACGTTATTTAAGCCGCCGCGTGCGTTACGATCCGTTTTAATTTTTAAAATCGGCGAAAAACCGCGCGTTTGCGAATTGTGCGGCGCGTAACCCCCACCAGATGGCGACGTCGTATTCGGCTCGCGAATTCGTTGAAATCGCAAGTTTGCAAACGTCGTGTGTGTGCGTGCGTGCTTTTGTGCGTTTCGAACGTGTGTGATTTCGAATTTTTCCTCTTTTGCGACGATTTTCCGCGTGGAAAACGCGTTGCTTTTGCAAAGGGTGCGTCCGGAAGTCGTACGAAACGATACGATCCCGAAAAAAAAAACAAGGTAAGTTGTCATGCGATTTTTAACTTGACCTAATTTCGATTTTCGGCGTCTCGAAGCGAAATATTCGCACTTATTTTTGGCACTGGACATTCTCTTAAAAAAGCCGGTGGTGTCGCGAAGGTTTGCACACGTTGACCCCGAAAAAAAAAACGTCCGGTGAAAACTTTGAGGTTACGATATGGCCCACTTTGATTTCGCACATCAAACGGATCAAACGAAATCTCAGGAAAAGTAAAAAAACGACGTTTCTCGTTTTTACCCTGTTCGGCCGGGAGGGGGTCGTGCAGATGTTTCGAGACGCCGAATTGCACGTGCAATCGTCCCTTTGATGTTTTTTTTTAACACTGGTTTTACGAATTTTTCTCGAATTAAAATCGTCCCCGGTTTTGGATTTTTGCGTGACGGCGACTTTTGTGATGCTCCGGCCATTCGTAAACGAGAAGGGTTGCAAGAGTAAATACGTTGGGGCGCCCTGCAAGTAGGGGTGGGTTGGGGTGAAACGTCGGTTTGGTCGTAGGGATGGGGGATGCACTATTTTCACTTCTATAACGACACTATTGGTCTATGCTTTTGTATTGTTTAGAATCACAAAATGGGCGCTACACACTTTCTTCCTTTAACCATGCAATAAGTAAGTTTGAGAAATACTCCATCGCCAAGAAACTTCATACGGTGCAAAATGTACGTCTAATTTATATTCCAAACACGGTAGAATATAAATTTTATTTTTATATCTCAGTCGGCCGTGATTTTTTTTATGTTGCCATTTTGATTTTTCCAAACTGTTAATCAAAATACGTCAATATGACACGTGACACACGTCAAAAATAAACCGGTCAATACACGGGAATTTCATAAACGTTAAAAAAGTTTTTTTATAGTTTTTAAATTTGTAATAAATTTTATAATTTCTCAACAATTCATATTTCGTATATTTTTAGTGTTACGCCATTTTTTTTTTCTTCTTTTTATATGCATCATAGGCAGCCATGAAACTAACGGGTTTTAATTTTCAAATATCTCTGCTAAATCTCAGTCACCTTAGGAAATAAACAAATGGTAATCGGGGGCTTTCTCTTTGAGATTTGCACACGCATCATAGACAGCCATGGTATGATAAAATAACACTTTACGTTTTTTAATTAAAAAATCGTCTAAATCTAAGACAGCTTAGGAAATAAATGGTAAACAGAGGAGGATTCTTTCTCTTAGGATTTACACCAGGTTTTTTTGTATACCTATCATAGACAACCATGGAACGTTAAATATTGAAATTACACTTCTTTGCACTTTATTTTTAAAACTAACGATTTTTAATTCAAAAAATTAGTAAATCTACGACAGCTTAGGAAATAAACAAATGCTAAGGGGTTGATCTTTTCAAAAATAATTTTTATTTAAAAAAATTTACCTACTAAATCTAAGACAACTTAGGAAATAAGTAAATGGTGATCAGAGGCGGATCATTTCATTTGTATACGCATCATAGAGAGCCATCGTGCGATAAAAATTGAAATTACATTTTTTACGCTTCTTTCAAAACTAACGGATTTTAATTTAAAAAAATCTACTTAATCTAAAACAGTTTAGGAAACAAATGATAATTAGAGGCGGATCATTTTTCTTTGGGATAAACCATGTTTTTTTTTTGTATACGCATTATAGACAGCCATGGTACGATATTATACAGTGAGATCGAAAAAAAGATTAGTCAAAGTAAGCCATGAACAAAAATCGGCATGTCTTTACTTAAACCACTATTTATTTCTTAATGTCAAATTGACGTTTGTCAAAAATGTTGTCCAAACAAATCAATGCTTTTCTTTTAGAATTCTGCTTTTGAAATGGAAATGAAACAGTAAACGGTGAATGACAATATTCTTACGATGCCTGTTATGAAGAATTTCAGGAGCACTTTCCTATTTATTGAACATTTTTGACAAACGTCAATTTGGCATTAAGAAATAAATAGTGATTTAAGTCAAGACATGCCGATTTTTGTTCATGGCTTACTTTGACTAATTTTTTTTTCGATGTCACTGTAGAAATCACACTTGTTCGGATTTTTTTTTTTTTTAACTAATCATTTTAAAATTTCTATTAAATCCGAGACAGCTTAGGAAATAAACAATTGGTAAAGACGGATCGACGCGTTACATTTATAATTTCTCAGCCAGATACTTTTTATATTCTTCGAGATTTACGCCGTCTATAAAAAAAAACACAGCGTATATTGTTTTAATGCGCATCAGAGGCGGCCATGATACAAAAATATCGATAAAACTTTGCGCTTTATTTTTAATACTAAGCATTTTTAATGTCAAAAAAATTTCTAAATATGAGCCACCTTAGGAAATAAACAAACAAACAAGTCTTTGAAGCTGCTACGTTTTTTTTTTTTTTT
>JAFFZR010023875.1:0-42653 GCA_018397195.1 Lethrus apterus | reverse complement strand
TTTTTCAAACAATGTAAGTGACATAATTTTCAGAAAATCCAAAATATCTCGGAAATTAACGAGTTTAGGGATAAAGTATGTTACATCTTTTTTGTTCATATTTTATTGGTACTTCCAAATATACAATAATATTGGGGGTATTGTATTTAAAAAAACAAAATTGAAGTCTATACCACAGTTATGAAACAACCTGTATACATATCAATATTTTTAAATTATAGATATCTGTCACTGTTTACTAGTTATTGAGGAATTCCCTGCCAGTGAAACAGCCTGTATATTAAAAGTTACATTCGATATTAAAGATTTTTTAATTATACAAAAAAATGAACAAATCTTACATATATATTTTTTTGTCAGGAAAAAGCAACGAAATGGCAAGAAAACGGCAGAGAAATCGATGGACAAACGACAAACGGTGTTCTTATTATGCACCCGAGAGGGAATTTTTGTGATGGTGAAGCAAAATATGGCGTTTGGTTGGAGACATCGGTGGGAGGTGGAGTATTTTCAATGAGGGCGTCCCGATCGGCACAGCAAAGGGGACATCCGGTAAAAAGTTTTATTTTAGTAATTTTTAGTATGTGACCAGATAATGTTTTATGTCATTGTTAGTTAGAATGTGTTAGAAGGAAAATAAAGTTTTGAAATGGACTGTTAAATGAGAATAAAATTAAAATTAATTGATTAGAAAACGTATTAATTATTATGTGTACAACTAGGTGGAAGATGAAACTAATGTTTTACAAGATGGTACATTAATTGATTTTTGTGGCGCAACGTTATTATGGAGATCAGCAGAAGGTCTTGCAAAGTCACCTGTGAGTAAAAATTATATATTAAACTTTAAATAAAAAATTAATATTAGAAACAAATATTTGAAATACATGTCGTTTTCTTAGAGTAAAAGAGATTTAGAAAGGGGCGTAGATGAGATCAACGCCGGCAGGCCTCAATGTCCAGTTGGCCTGAACACCTTGGTAATTCCTCGTAAGGTTACACCGAACGAAAACCAACAACAACCGTATGTGTACTTAAACTGTGGACACGTCCAAGGTCACCATGATTGGGGACAGGATAAAGATTCCGGTGCGAGGAAATGTCCGATATGTTTAGAGGTAGGATAAATATAATTATAAGTAACATACATCGAAACTAAATGAGCAATTTTTTTATTTGCAACTTACAGCTCGGACCCGTCGTCAAAGTCTGTATGGGATTAGAACCGGCGTTCTATGTTGATTCTGGCCCACCAACCTTTGCCTTCAATCCCTGTGGACACATGGCTACTGAAAAAACCGTCAAGTAAATAGAAATTATTTGTTACTTGAAAAAGAATACACGTGATATTTTAATTCATCAGCATACGAGGGTAGTCCCAGAAGTACTCGACCTAACAAAGAAAACACAAACAATTTTTTCAAGTTCGAAAAGAGAAAATATTCCTCAAAAACTAAAGCCGTTCAAATGAAAGTATTGTATCACATAACGGTGACCAATTTTTTCCATTCTTACAAATTCACTGAGAGCGTTGACTGTTGATGGCTGCCAAACAAATACTAAACTATGCAGCGTCTTCAAACTTCCAACTTCCAACTTAAGCTATGTAAGGTTGGTACTTCCAACCACAGGAATTTTTTTCAAGTAATAACTGCTATCTATAAGTCAGGTCGGGTACTTCTGGGACTACCCTTGTACTTTTCATTAAAAAGTTATTTTCATAAAGTTGTATTGTATTAATTGTTATTAGATACTGGGCAAACGTCGCCATTCCTCATGGAACCAACGGTTTCCATTCGGTGTGTCCATTTTGTGCTTCTCCACTGGAGGGATCTCCTGGTTACATAAGACTAATTTTTCAAGATAACGTCGATTAATTGGGATTGTTGAACGTCATAACTAATTGGTGTTAATATGTGCGTGTGAGTGTACCTATAAGGTTTTTCATTCATATTTTTTTATATATATAATTAGATATTAAAGTACCAAAGCTTTATTTATGTTGCTAGGATATATTTTACCAATTTACTTATTTTTAATACTACGACTTTATTTACGCTTTACAATTATATTTTGGTTTTTTTTTTTTTTTACTCGATGTAGGTAAGTGTAATTATTGTATATAGGTGCACTATAAAACATGTTTGGATCAAAATAGTGGGAAACCCATTTTTTTTAAAGTACGTCTTATTAAAATGGTATGCAATTATAAATGTGTGGATATTAGAAATATGTGTTTGAGTGAAATTAATTTTAAAATGTTAAAGTTTTGTCTTTTTTTCGAGCTTTCTAATTTCGCAACATTATGTTAGGCTTTTTCATTTGCATTGGATCATTTGCTCCAAGGTACTGTAGAGTTAAATAGAGTAACCTGTAAAGAAATTTATGCTGTTTATTGACTAGGTGTATTAGTATTTGCTCCCCTGAGTAGTTTGGAGTAAGATAATTCGTACAAACAAAACATGTTTTAAAAAGGATTTTTTTTTACTCCAGACTACTGACAAAAAGTGTAATACATATAAAAAAGCCTAAATATTTTAAATACACCTATTTTTAAATAAAATGTTTTATGCATACCCGCAAAGGGACACTAATAATTTTTGAGCTTCAATTAATTTGATATTTTCTTCCAAATTCTGGCCTAAAAAAATATTTATTTTATTTGCATACAAAAATTAAATATGTATTCACATTCTACAGAGAGATTCAAATTGAGTACAGTTCAGTTTATCAACTTTTAACTTCACATAAAAATGTGGTAAAGAATTTTTACCTGTTGTATACGATTCTTGATATTTCACTGTTATTTTACTTTGACACTTTAAAGAATGAATTTATTCAAATTAAAGAAATAACAATAAAAATGTATAGCTGCTACAACTCGTAAACGTAAATTTTGGGAGAAGGAAAATAAATTTTAATCAAGTGGAATACAATTTTGACCAACTTAAGAAAAATTTTGGGTTTCAATACTTTTGGATCTCTCTGTATATAGAAATGATATACAATGTAATATTCTATGGACCCTACACCGTTATGTAAATTCCATTGTTTTACATCTAAAAGACACTTTTATTCAAATAACTGTCCATATCCAGGAAAATCGTAGAGTTGTAATCCTTATTATGTTGGAAATGATAAATCATAACTGTTTAACAATTGAAATAGTGAAAGACAGTGAAATTGAAATTTAGGTGTAGAAAATTTGGAATCTGTACCTGAAAAAACTGATTTGATACATCATCTGAAATCAATTGTGTGAACAAGAAAGCAAATGCGTGAGTTTTGTAAGACTGGTTAGACTGTAGATTATTCTAAGAGTATATTTATACATAACATAAGTTTATACGATAAGGTTGAAATTAATCATCAAGCGACATAAATGTTACATATATGTTACTTCTTTAATTTAAAACCTGTTTTAATAATAATAATCGAAGCATTATTTTTTGACGATTTTAATTGAATTATTTTGGCTTCCAGTAATATATCGTAATGTACCTTTAAAGTGAAATCGATCAAGAATTAACAAGGCTATCAGTTTTCAGGTAACTAAATACGTCACTAAAATTACATTTTTTTTATATTGCACCTCCAAATGTTGCGAGACAGATTGAAACATCAACAAACCAAAAATAACAATACATTTTAAAGTGCATCATTATATAAAGAAAATCATTAATCATACCCAGTTCTTTTGTAATGTGGTAAAATGAAAATCTTCAAATAGTGGCAATTGGAACTAAATGAAAATATATTTTTTGTTAATGTTACCAAATTGACTGACAAAATGAAACTTAACAAAAATATGCCCAGGAACCTAGAAAACACAATTCGTAACTATTTTGAAAACTAGAATTGTCAAGATTACTTTCAATTGCTTGGTATTCCCACACAGATTACAGCTTCCACATTTCTAGATACAATCCACTTATTTTTGTCAAATTATGGTTTTAAACCATTTCTTTCTGTTCTGTCAAACAAAAATACGTTAGGTATTCAATAGCTCCACTAAAAGATATGTTCTTGAAGACAATAAATCAAACTAATGGAGCTTGTGTAGACATGTTTATTTCTATTTTATTCCACAATTTCCTGATACCTTTGTGACATTTTAAGAGTAAAATATATACAAAATTAGTATTTTAGATACATATTATTGAAGAACGTATTTTTAAGACTTACTTACGAAATCACGAATTGCATTTACCTAAGTTCTTAAAGATAGAAAATATCGATTAATACAAAAATACAGATGTACCAAATTATCTAAAAATGTAAGGTGATTTTGTAAGATTTGTGGTGTGTCTTAAGAATAATTAGATTTTTTATTGAAGTGTTTGAGATTGCATTGGATGCACCACATGTATATATATGTATGTAGTATGTGCAAGTCAAGCCTTTGCTACCAATCAACAAGTGACTTTCAACTAATATACCATCATCACTTAACATTTAAGTAAAGTATATATGTGCGCTCCTAAGTCCTGTAAATTTTGCTAAAAGCATCAACCGTTACTGTTCATGCCATTTATCTAACTGATTATAATTTTTTTAAATTTTATTGTTTAAATTAAACGAGAAGAATGACAAGAATAAAAGTATGAAAGTACACAATAGCACTTTATTATGGAAAAAACCCCACTTGCTCGTTGATGGTACAGGTAGGCTTATACAAGCTACTTATGTAGCATAATTGATTGCCGTAATCTATATATGATAAGCTAATGTTCCACTGAAGAATTTTATCTGTGCCTGGAATCACTAATAAAAATTGTAAAATATAAAGACTTGGTTATTTTCACCTGTACTGACCATAACTAATCTTATTTCTTACAATTATTATAACTTTAAATTTGCCATAAATTTAGATGGTATTGTCAATTTTTCTATTTTCTCGGCCAATTTCTTTTGTAAATATTCTGCATCGTGCTATAAATAATAATTTTAATGCATTATTAAAAATTGAGTCTGATATACCTGAAATATATATATTCCTTTCATTGTAAAAACTATCAACTCCTTCACACCATCTGAATTTAAATCCAAATACTTTATTCGGAATATTGGACTGACAACATTCTTTATATCTTGAATTTGCCACTCGTGTTCCTTATTACTCTTGTATAATAAAATTTGCTGCAATGTTCATGATATTTTTGTTCACAAAACAATTAAATGACCATACTTGTATGCTATTCCCAAGAAGTATTTCATCATGACAGTCAAAATCCAAGTCTGCAACTTCAACACACGACGTGACACTATCTACATCACAACGACGTAACGAACTGTATTTATCTAAACCGTGATTGAGACAGTCTCTAAAATTATATTTAATAAAAACACCCTCAGAAGATTTAATCTTACCGAAATATCACTGAAGCAAGTAATGTATTCACGACGATGACATTTAAAATTAAATTTTTACTATGAAATTGCGCTAGATCTTTTACACAGGACGGTTTGGGAATGTGTTTGTTTTCCTCATATATTTTTACATGCGAGACGTAACTTATGAAATGTGTAGAATGATTTATCAAGATAGCCTTTGTTTTCGTGCAAACTGTGCATAATCTTATATATCCCGTTTCTGTTCCAAAAACGGTCAATCGCCTTGAATAAACTAATATAATTTCAGCATAAAAAATATCAATTTCTTACTTTCCATAATTGTCAAAGTATTGAATTTCAATCCAAGTCACAATACTTGGCGATTGGTAAAATTCGGGATAGTAAGTTTCCGGTATGATTTCTTGATAAGAATGACCGACAATGTCCTCACGAAATATGTGGAAATGACAGTCACTTCCGGTCAACAAAAAGACAGTCTAAAAAGTATGCCATAGATAAAGATTTTATACATTTTTACATTTACTTCTCTGTTACATGTCTCGCCGTCCCATTCAACAAGTTCGGTATGGCCATGATAATGTGGTATAAAATTCAATTGTACATTTAAACAGTTTTCTGCAATGCTGTCTATGTTAAATTCAATGTTATCCTGGTATTCGGAGTATATGTTTAAATATGTATCAAAATTAATGTTCGAATCTTCCTTTAAAATTTTGTATTCCATCAATATGTTCTCAATTTGATATTTACTTACTTTAATTATAGTGATGCCGATAACAAAGTCATTTTTATCTTCGGATTTGTTAAATGCATCCATGGTTATAATTTCGGCACTAGCTAAAAATAAATTTTATTCATTTGAACTTATTGCTAAGAACTTTACCTGGTATGTAAGTAAATGAAACTTCCTTCGTAGATAGTATTAGAGTGCCTGTTGATTTTTCATAATAATCGAGATAAAACACTTGTCTCTTTAATGAAGCCACAAGAATTTTGTATGTATCATTGACGAGATGTAAATAACAAATGCTATTTATGTTTCCTTGCGATGGCATGGGAAAATAATGCCCGTGATTTAGATATTCCATTTGTTATTGTGGATTTCCGTTCTACTGCATTGCTAGTTTTCTGTTAAATGAGACAGCATCAATGTGGACTTAGCCAATGGATACTTTTGCTTGAGCTAAATTCAAAGTGACAATTTATAATTTACATCAATTGAAACCGGCTTGTTGACTTTTAAATTTTTTTAGGTTAAGAATTTTTTATCTTTACGTTACGTTCCTCCAGTTTTGGTCTGTCATATAATTGACAATTATTTGTTACATAAATACCTAACATAAAGAATATATTAAATTAATCACAATAATAAACACTTACCAAGATTATGAGATAAAAACAACACAAATTTGAAGCCTGCTTTACAGTTTACCATAGATCCATAGGTATACCACTATGCTCTGTCCATAGTGTGTACAAAGATTTGTAGTTGGACTGTGTATGATCTATCTGAAGTAAACATTGCATTTCCTAAAAATTTGATCATAAATAGCAATTTGTTAATAAGTTTGAACATATAAAAAATTACTTGATTGTCATACGTTACATTTGAATATCATCGATGAGGTTAGGTTACGGGAACAAAAAAAGTCATTTTTATATTTACGGTAAGAAAGTAATTTGCTATTTATAACATTAATTATCCTCAAATGTAGATAAAATATAACATAAAGATTGTATTTCAAAATACAATTTATTTTTTTTTCAGATGGAATTAATGACAAAACAATCAGAAGATCATTCTCGTGTAATTGTACACATTGACATTGATTGCTTCTATGCCCAAGTGGAAATGGTTAAAAATCCTGAATATGTTACTGTACCTTTGGGTGTCCAACAAAAGAATATTGTTGTTACAAGTAACTACGTTGCGAGGGAATTTGGCATTGAGAAATGTATGTCTGTAACAGAAGCACAAAAACTATGCCCCAATTTAATTTTAGTTAAAGGAGAAGATCTGCACGATTACAGGCAAATTTCTTATAAGGTAACAACTCATCTTCAGAAATTCTCACCCCAAGTTGAAAGGCTTGGTTTGGATGAAAATTACATAGATGTTACTGCTATTGTAAAATCTAGAATGGACATAACAAATGAACAGGTGGATGTTGTTGGTCATGTTTTTGCTTCTGGAGATGTCATTTGTGATTGTGGTTGTCGGGAAAGGTTAATTATGGGGTCGATGATTGCCCAAGAAATCAGAAAATCGATACAAGATGAATTTAAGTTGACTTCTTGTGCAGGTATAGCTCATAATAAACTACTGGCGAAATTAACTGGTGCACTGCATAAACCCAACCAACAAACTTTAATTTTTCCTAACAGTGCCTTTGAAGTGTTGTGTAATTTAAAAACTGTGAGTGACTTGCCTGGAATTGGCCGAATGACTGTGGAAATTTTACAAAATTTCAATGTTAGAACTATACAAGATTTACAAAATATTGAATTTGAGAAATTAATCTCCTCATTTGGTAATGAAAAAGCAAAATTAATACAAAACTTATGTCATGGAATAGACACTTCAGTAGTTAAATCATCAGGAAAACCACAAACAATTGGATTAGAAGACAGTTGTCGATCAATAACAGTAATTGGTGAAGTAAAAGAAAAACTAACCCAATTACTAAAACGATTAATAATACTTGTTAGTGAAGATGGCAGAATTCCTCGAACTATAAAATTAACTGTTCGTAAATTTGACAGTGTGACCAAAACAAGCCATCGAGAAATGAGACAATGTAACATTAATCCATCGTTATTTAAAGTTGATTCAGTTATAAAATTATCTGAACAATCTGAACATAAACTAATGGCAAATGTCATGCATCTATTTAATAAAATTGTGAACTTAAACAGACCGTACCATATAACATTGCTGGGATTGTCGTTTACGAAATTTTTGGAAAGGATGAGTGGAAAAGGATCTATTACAAACTTTTTCAAGAATAATGTTGAAGTTCAGTCAATCACAAATATCCAAAATAAAAACATAAATCAATGTAATTTGATGGATTGTTCAGGTAATTCACAGTATGATATTAACACAGATGGTTCTGAATCGGAATATGAACCATCCCCCAAAAAGAGCAAATTTGGTAATTTGATTGTTAAGCGAAGATGCCTAAGTACAGATGATTGTCCATCACCATCAAAATTAAAAGTGGCCGATTTACATTTGAACTCAAAGGATGCTGAATCTTTGGAACGAACAGACAAGATGAATTTTATATCAGACAGCAATCAAAATGTGCATTGTCCACCAGATGCAGACGTTGAAGTTTTTAAAGAGTTGCCGAAAGAATTACAGCAAGAATTGTGGGAGGAATATAAGCAAGATATCGATAGGAGTCATAGGATAAGCACACAGATAAAAAAACCAAAAACAAATACCTTGTTGAATTATTTCATCAAAAATTAACTTGTCTTATTTCGTATTTTTTACTGATAGTCGTTAATTTTTATTTAATAAATTTTTTATGAAATCTTTAGCATTTGGTTAAAGTTTAAAATTATTATTAAGTAATGTACCCTAAGTAATTGATATGTGATTCATTTTTATTTTTATACACTTTTATGTAAAATTCGTTTTATTCTTGTCTTTTTATGTTTATTATTTGAACAGTGTAAATAAATTGGTTGAAAATATACTTTTTTAGTATAAATTTTTGTATTATTTTTTGTTGATAGGCAACACATATACGGATTCATGAGAGGTGGCGTGTCAAGGCCATTTGTATGTAACAATTATCGACACTGAGTTTCCTTCTATTCGGTTCGCATGTTGATAAAAGAGATAAAAACTGAAACGTACGTCTGCTATGTAAATTATATGGAACAACAAAAACGTATGTCGTTATTAAATGCAAAATTGACATGTCACATGTCAACGGTATTGTGCTAACCATATATGTATGTAATACTATTACATATATGGTGCTAACCTATTTTCTAAGTTATGTCACATAGATTATCGATAAATATGAAGTATGCAATATAGTAAATGTATATAACATATGATAATAGACAAGCGATTTCTGAAACTTCATTCATACAATTCAAATATGACCTTGACGCGCCAGCTCTCATGATTCATATTTATTTATATACATATTTATTTGATTGTTGACTTTTGTGAATAATGTCCAAACAAATCAAAGCTTTTCTTTTAGAATCCTATTTTAGAAATAAAAATGAAACCGGAAACTGTGAATGGCAATAAGTATTCTTACGTTGCCTGCTATGAAGAATTTTTCAGGAGCATATTCCTATTAAGCTTTGATTTGTTTGGACAATCATTTTTGACAAACGTCAATTTGACATTAAGAAATAAATAGTGGTTTAATTAAAGACATGCCGATTTTTGTTCATGGCTTACTTCGTCTAATTTTTTTTCGATCTCTATAATTAAATATTAACACCTGTCAAATTACATACTGTAATTGAAAAGTCTAATTTACAAAGGTAGAAAAAATGTCTACTTTTAAGCGCTTAGCAGGTAATTTCAGTTAATTGTTTGTGCTTTTACCAAAATGAAACAGTAGAAACGGCACCAAATGTAATCCTTTTTCACAATATCCTTTGAGTGACGCCATTGATTGAATATTGTATTCAATTGTATTCAATCAACGCGCTTGTTATTTTCAATGTCATTTCAGCAAATTGAATTTCCATGAAAATTACTACGAAATTTCTCCAGCTGAATTAACGTGTCGAACGGAAAACTCGAAAAGGTAACGTTTTATTAATTTTAACCGTTTTAAAATTTATATTCGCTTTGACACGCAACTGCTAATCTTGAATGGGGAACTTGCAAATTTTGTTTATTTACTAAATGGAACATTAAAAATTAAAGAACTCGTATTTTTGTATATTGTTTTTTGTCCGATGATAGAGGCATAAAAGAGTGAATTTGAATTATAAAATTTCCCGCTAAAACATGACGTGACGTCATCGGTCATATACAAATGCATATTGCGATCATCCATTTACTCTTATCCTTCTTTATTTGTGGTTTTTATTGTTTATTGTTTATTTTTATTGTGTCAGGTGTATGGCCGGTGACGTCTCACAGCACCTATCGTTTTTCGCTCGTTTAAAATTTGCTAATTTTTAACAATTAATTTTAGCCATATATGTAACTTTTAATAGTTTTTAGCAGATTATTTGTTCATACCACATATATTTATGTGAAATAAGATATAATTAATTGATATTAATAAAACATGCAAGTTCCCCATTATTGACGTCGTCATCGTCGTAGCTAATACTTTCAAAATTTATTTCTTGCAAGGTTAAGTTTATTAATCCAATCTCAGGGTTACAGCTGAAATCTTAAGTAATATACATTTGAATTGAATGGACTTTCTTTAATTATAATTCGCCATCTACACGACTTGAGGAATATTAAAAAATTAACGCCTGCTTAGATTCAATTTACATTACCGTTCGTAGCGCTGCTATCCATAAAACATGTCTACTGACAAAGGACAATTCAAAATATTAACAATTATTAGCTTTGAAAAAAGGTATTTACATAAAAAATAATACTTGAACAAACAAAGATCACAGAAATTAGTAAAATGGACGTATCAATCGCATGAATACTAATTACTGATGTCCCTTTGTCGCTAGTGTAAAAGTTTGTCGCAAGGTGGCGTATCGCGTAATGTAAATCGCCAATCATTTCAAATTTATATAACAAAATTATTTGTAAACTTCCTTGAAAAGTATCTTGAGACAGAAATTGATTTTGGTTACTTTTCAATGGTTAGAAGAATCAAGCGAATCCAAGCATATTGAGCAGAAACTCCGTCCGGTTACTCTAAACTTCTAAAGCAATGAAAAACGCAATTATATATTTTTAAACATTTTGAGGACTATCTCGATCACGCCCTCTATGTTTTCTATGGATTTTCTATTTGGTTCATTTTCTTGAATCTTGAATACCAAAACGTGTTTTGTTGATTGTTGTTTTTACGAAACGCTCGCAAATGAGGTCTGAGGTTTGATAAATCAGATAAAGCATAAAGTGGTAATAGTCGATTGATAGATCCATACTATGTGGCCAATCGTTTTGCAAAAAGGTAATCTTACATTATTGGCGGGAGATTCCTGTTTCTGGGGTTTCTGATCGTAAATAAAACGCCAGAAGTTATGCATTTTACCCTAACATAACCTACATGGTTAGTGTTTTTCAATTATTAGGGCTTTAAAAACAACAATGAATTCCAGTCAAGACCCGGTCGACTTAGAGGAATTAAAAAACTGTTTGAAAGGTGAGATACTGAAAGATCGATATTAATAATAATAATATTAAATTTTAATTGTAGAAGCGGGCTTATACGAAAACAACATGGATGTCGATGATATGAAGAGTTATTATCAAGTTATAAAAAGTTCCGAAAACACCGCCAAGGAAGAAATCGAACATCGCAACTCGTTTAATGAATCCAGTGAAAATGTTCGGAAAGTTGAAGAGTTACAAACGGCAAACATATCTAGTTTGCTTGAAGACACAAGAAGTGAAGAGAATTGTGTAAGAAAGGCAATTCAGCTTTCAGTTTCAAGCAAGGAGCCAACTACATTAGATGATTTAGATGATTTAGATAAGTTCATTATTGAAAAAAATGTTAAACTTCAAAAGCGGCACCAAGATACTCAAGTAGAACAGGATAATAAATTGGATGACCTGTCTGATTTGAATGATTTAAATGCATATGATTGTGCACCAAATAAACACAAACCTTTGGAAATAATCACACATTATCCAAAGTATAGTTTACCGATTTATTGTCAACCAGAATTTCTAGGTATGTAATTTGAACATTTTATATAATAATATTTTCATTAATTAATATTTGCAAAATGGACACAGACTTGAATCTAAGGATTAAATAATGTTTTTCTAATATTAAAGTACTTCAATAACTAGTCATATATATCTATAATTTATTCATTTCGTAGCTATGGATTTTAAGGACAGGAAAAGAATATTGATTGATTCTCATATTGCCTCATTAGAAAAATTTTATAATGCACATTGCAAATCGATAAACCCCATTCAATATGGAAAACCAATAATGGCAAATGCAAAATTCAATGGTTCCTTAGATCGTAAAGTGATTGATTCGAAAGAAGAAGATTTTATAGAGAACATGGAGTACAATACCGAATCCCCGGATACAGAAATATATACATCAAGGTCAGGCAGACAGACCAAACGTAAACTCTACAATGAAAATTTTTGCGACGACACAAAAAAGTCCAAGAAAAACGACAATACAGTTAAAGTTGTCACAAAATCACCACCTAAACGACAAAATATTTCCAAACTTTCCAACCAGGAGATTGTCAAGAGATCCAAATTATTCAGTGATAGCCCTAGGACAACTCGTGCGGAGAAAATGTTTGATATTCTCATTGAAACCGATGTAAAGAAAAAACAAGAAGATAAAGAGAAGGATCGTTTCAAGGAATCTTTAAAGGAGATAACTGACGATGAAGATGTTATCGATACCTCTCAGGAGAGTGTGAATCCAGAAATTGAAATTAAACCAAAGGAGATGCCCTGTTTAAGACGAAGAGTTTCTCCTCCATCGTTACGTGGACGTAGAGGCATTAATAATCGGACTAATTCACGTAAGTTAATTTTTGTTTGTTTTGAATTGGTTAAACAAAAATTAAATCTTATATTTAGTGAAATATTTACAGGCGCGGGTAAAAGTACAAAAGTGTCCGAAACAGAAGTAAGTCAACAAGAAATACCTTTAAATGAAAATTCTCCAATGGTACATGATCCAAAACCCAAATCTACTAAGAAAATGGCTAAATGCCCAATATGTAGTGATTCATTCGTACAAGATGACATTGAAGTAACAATTTTTAATTTGGATATAAATTTATTTGTATAAAATTAATTTCAGGAACATGCCTCGTCTTGCGGCCTCGGTATGGAAACAAAAGTGAATTTTGAAAACATAAGCCATGGAAACAAGATTAAGTGCAACATATGTGATATGGAAATGGTATTAAATACCGACTATGAGTTACATGTGAAAGAATGTCTTGCACAAGCCAACTCAAATTCTCGTATGGAATAAGTGCAAATTAAAATGATAAATTGTTCGAGATATATTTTTATATTTGTTGTATCATCTTAAAATCGTTTTGGATGATTCGTTAAAATTTATGTTTTTGTACGCTTTATAAATTTAAAAAATGCCCTTTGATAAGATACTGCTAGAATTTATTTGTGTGTTTGAGGTTATGTGTCTTGTTTTTAACAGTTAAACAAATACATATGAAACTTTTTTACGAGTATTTCGATGTTATTGTAGTTTTATAAAATATATTTGTTGTATCAAGTATTTTGTTTATTTTAAGATAATTTTATTATTTTTATCTAAAGATTACATTACAAATATTTGATTAGTATTTAGTGGATGTTCTCGAGGAAACAATTGTTAATATGTTTCTCCAGCATTTGTTCCTCTTTATTCTGTTCTTTGTGACATTAGGTCTGTGCCATGGATACTTTATTCAAGACTTGGGTGGATCTTGGACATTGAAAGACACAAAAAATGGTAATTTTTACTCCCTTTTAATTATTTATACTAAATTGATTGTAGAATATGATTTACAAGCAACGATTCCTGGTGGCATTTACACTGACTTAATGAATAACGACGTGATTGGTGATATATTTTATGGATTTAGAGATGTGGAGACACGTTGGGTTTCATTAAAAAATTGGACATACACCAAAATAATCACTGGTAACCGTTAAATATGATAAGGCTTATATTTAACATCATTTTTACAGTTGATGAAGAATTGTTATGGTATAAAAATCAAAAATTGGTTTTAAATGGCATCGATACATTTGCGACAATATCAATAAATGATATAGATATCGGTTCAACTGATAATATGTTTTGTAGATATGATTTTGACTTAACAGGCCACTTAAAGGTAAGTGCATAGATTTGTAGGAAAATTTTTAAATTGCTTATCATTAGGTTGGAGAAAATACCATTAGCGTTAAGTTTCAATCGCCTGTTGAAATTGCTAAAAAGTTGTTTGAGAAACAATCAGGGGAATATGAGGTACCGCCTAAATGCGTCCCTGATGAATATAACGGTGAATGTCATGCCAATCATGTCAGGAAAATGCAGGCATCGTTTTCGTGGGATTGGGGACCTGCTTTTCCATCTGTCGGAATATGGTAAGAATAAGTTTGTTCCTGCAAACAGTTCCATATTTTTAATTTCATTTGTGACAAAATACAACAACTGAAATTCGCTCTATGATACAGAAGAGAAAAACAGAACTGTTTGGAAATCTGCAGGAACAGTTTACAGTTTACAATTTATTTCATTAACAAAAAATAATAAAGTTTATTGTTATTCTTTTTTAAACACCTTCATTTGTTGTGACGTCACCGACAATTTTTGTAAATTTCTCGGCTCGTATTCTTGTATAGCATTTTAAGTACCTTTCACCGGTCTAGACTTTTAGTTGGGTTGTACTATGAAATTTTTGCAAAAAATGCAAGAAACTGGGTTGAGATAGGCTGTTAAATCCGAATTTCTCTGGAACAAACATTTTGTGATAATAATTATATAAGCAATTGTAAAACAACTGCGTCGCTTATTTGACGTTACAAAGTGCCTGAAGAAGTTCATTTTGTTTACTGTTAACCGTCCCAAAATGAAAAATACAATTAATAAACTAGTAGATATGCTAGAAGCGTTAAAAAAAAATGTCGGTGACGTCACAACAAATAAATGAAGGTGTTTAAACAAATTTTTTTCGCCCAGTTGTAGCTAAGACTGTCTCATTTATTAATATAATGGGTGTTTACAAACTTCCAACATCGCAGTTGCTGTGGAGTATAAAGCGTAGGTCTTTAAGTCAATAAACGTCAATCATGACATTTGCAACTTAATTGACGTACGCTTTATACTCCACGGCAACTGAGATGTCGGAAGTTTGTAAACTCTCGTTATATGGTTTGTTGATGATTGAATCACAATAATTGTCACTAAAGTCTTGGGCCCGTTTTGTATATATGTGAGCTTGAAGTATCTAAATATTAGAAATGTAATATAGCGGATGATTTTTAGGAAACCCATTTATCTGGAAGCTTACAACTACTCCGTTATAAGAGATATTACAGTTAACATAAGCTCGAACGTCGACACATGGGACTTGGAAATACATGTTTATTTTGCGGAGATAGACGTTCTCAAAGGGACAATTTTAACCACATTATATACAGATGTAGCTACTATTGAAAATGTTTTTTCTGTTGAATTAATAAAAGACGAAGATGATGAATTGGTCGGTGTGTATCATGTTTCTGTACCGAAGGTATGCATCTATACTTTAAAAAATGTAAAGTACCATTAATTTACAAGCTAGGAGAAAACCGTTTACGCAATGGTGTGCCAATTTTTCACAAGCAATTCACGTAGTTAATTTTTCTACCTCATCTCGTTTCCACTCTAGAACCGAAACTTGATATTTCACGATATACTTACCACTTAACATCCTTCTTTTGTTTTTTTTTATGTAACCATTGTTGGGTGTGTCTTACTGTGGGCTTTCCAAAAATATAAATGTCTCTGTAACTGTCTTAGGTTTTAGACGAGTTATGTCCGAATTTATGATTTCTTACCAATTAAGAATGATGGTAGCGGCAAACTCGTAAGTATAATTAGAAATCTGAGTAAGGTGGCAAGTTCTTCGTGAAATGGTGATGAAAAAAGTGTTTTTTTCGATATCTTGAAAAATAACACAGTTATGATTATTTTAAAAAAATCGTCATACTTCATTTTAAGGTTCCAGAGCGAACAAGATGTATTAGAAACATTTCAGTTACTTACGAGAATTGCTCGTGAAAATTAATCTTAACTGTATTATGTATCAAGATATCGAAAAGACACAAAGATATTTTTCTTAACTCATATATCGAATTATAGTTACATACATTTAACCATAACTCGTTTAAAATACGAGACAGTTACACAGAGTTTTATATTTTTGGAAAGCCCTCAATAAGACGGTTTTAATGTTGTCACATCCAATCGTGATTACCATTAAAGAAAAACGAAGAATGGTGTTGCCGAAGTGGTAATCACAATTAGAAATCTTAGCTAAGTGTCAAGTACTCTACTCAACTATGTTGAAATATTATATATAATATATAATTATGATAATTTTTAAAAAATCGTGAATTTCAATTTCCGGTTCTACAGCGGAAACGTGATGAGGTAGAAAAATTTTAATTACCTACGTGAAAAATTGGCACAAGACTGCGTAAACGGTTTCCTCCTAGCTTGTAGGCTAATAGTACTTCATATAACTGGTGTTTACAAACTTCTGACATCTCAGTTGCTGTGGAGTATAAAGCGTAGGTCTTTACTTAATTCAATAAACGTCGATCATGACATTTGTAACTTAACTGACGTTTCTTGAATTAATTGTTTTGAAATAAGCAAAGACCTACGCTTTATACTCCACAGCAACTGAGATGTCGGAAGTTTGTAAACACTCGTTAGATAAAACAACGAAAATAAGACACCCTGTACTGTTTCAGTTGTATGTCAAATTATGGTGGCCCAACGGTTATGGAAACGCCAACCTGTACAAACTCAAAGTTTCATATGTAAGTGACGATGAAACCGAAGCTTCCATCAAAAGTGTAAAAATCGGATTTCGAACGATAAAATTAATGCAGAATACATATGAAGGTATTCTTTGTGTCTGTCTATTCAGACTTAAACATACAGACTTACAAATTTTTTCATTTAGAATTTGGACGAACGTTTTATTTTGTTGTCAATGGTGTTCCGATATTCGCTAAGGGTACAAATTCAATACCAATAAACATTTTACCAGAGTTAGGTCAAAACAAAACAACAATAAGATATTTACTTCAATCGGCTAAAGATGTCCACATGAACATGATAAGAGTTTGGGGAGGAGGTGTGTACGAATCCGATTATTTTTATAACGTCGCTGACGAGTTGGGTATTCTTATATGGCAAGATTTTATGTTTGCATGCTCGATGTATCCTACCAATGAAGATTTCTTAAAGTAAGTACGACTCAAATGAATTTATTTTATTATTATTATTTAAATGTATGTTTCTTTAGCACAGTGAAGAAAGAAGTGAAACATCAAGTAAGAAGATTGCAACATCATGCCAGTATAGCTATATGGGCTGCAAATAATGAAAATGAAGCAGCTTTACGTCAAAACTGGTAAGTGGCTCAATAAATAAATCGAACAATCTGATACAATTCAAGTAGGTATGGAACTAAAAATAATTTTGAACAATATCAAATTGATTTTGTGAAATTGTATGTCGATACAATCAGAGAAGAAACTTTTAAAAGTGACACATCTCGAGATTTTTTGACTTCTAGTCCAACTAATGGAATTGAGTCGGAAATTGAAGGTTATGTCGCAATAAATCCTCAAAGCAAATTATATGGTGATGGTAGGTTGTAAATATTTCGTTGAGAGTTTTTTATCGATGACTTTCAGTTCATTATTACAACTATGTACAGGATGCTTGGAATCATAATATTTATCCAATTACTAGATTTGCTTCTGAATACGGCTATCAATCATTACCTAGCATTTCAACATTACTAACTGCAACCAATAACACAAAAGATTTGAAATTTGGTACAGATTTTTTAATACATCGTCAACATCATTTGGGTGGATACGATGAGATGAAATTGTTAATTGATGATCGTTTAAATTTACCAAGTGAAGAAAGTGAACATTTTTTTGAAGCGTTTGTTTTTTACAGCCAGGTTTTTTTCTTCAGTTAACATGGGAATGATAATAATTTATTATTTTTAGATACTGCAAGCTATGGCTGTTAAAATTGAAACTGAATACTATCGATTATGGCGAAGTAACGTGAATAGTGTTGGTGAAGGACTAACTATGGGGGCCTTGTATTGGCAACTAAATGATGTATGGGTTGCACCCACATGGGCAGGCATCGGTACATTCAATTTTTAAACTTTAAATGGACGCTAAAATATTGATTTAAGATTTTAAAAACAACTGGAAGATGCTGCACTACTACGCCAAAGATTTTTTTGCACCGATTATAATAACTGGCTATTTGGATTCCGCTAGAAATTTTAAATTATTTACTGTGTCAGATTTAACCACTGCCGTATATAATGTAACAGCAGTAATTTCTGTGTATAAATGGGATAGTTTTGTACCGATTTATAATGACACATATGTCCATCATTTGGTATGTATATATATTTCATTTAATTTAATGTCCAACTGTTTCTGTCTATCATAATGTTATGTACTATTTTGCTATATTTGTAGCATTTAATAAACAATTGTTTTCTGTGCACAGCGCCACCTATGGGGCACAAGCATTAGCAATTCGTTCTTTGGCCAACATTGTATATATTTGTCATATTTGATCAATGTGTTGTGTCTTTGTCACCATATTGTATATGCAATCGTACTGTATGTATACACAATTGTTTTTTTAGTTGCCAGGCGTTTCAAATAAAATCTCGTCAGTTTGGATAGACAAGCTTTTATCAGAAGTGAATTGTGGCACATTGATAACATCTCAACATAATTGTTTTCTTCAATTGACGCTTGTAGATGACAAGAATAATAAAATAGCACCAGATAATTACATCTTTCCAAGTCCCTTAAATAGTGTAAATCTAACAAGAACAATAGTACAAGTAAGTTCATATTTATTTGCACTGAAGGTACATTAGCAATATTTCTTTTTAGATATTGTCAGTCGAGCAGATTGATGAAGATGGAAAAGTGTTTAATTTAGAAATTAGCGCAGATTGTGTGTCATTGTTTGTTTGGTTGGACTCTGGTAGCATACGGGGAAGGTTTTCAGATAATGGTTTTATTCAAGTGACTAACACAAGGATAGTACAGTTTACGGCTGAAGGATTTACGACAGCAACAGATTTAAAGGAAAATTTGGGCGTTACACATTTATTAGACAGTCAATATTTTTAAATTATGAATTGTATTAAGTCATGATTATTAGTTTAAAAGTGTTTAATGAAAATGATTTTGCAACTGTAATTTTTGTGTTTTTATGTAAAATCCCCATTGAAACAGCTTAGATAGAAAATCAATACGGATTTCTGGGGTTCCCCGAGTGTCATGGCGCCGCTATCGCGAGTAACGCGTTTAATTCGATATCTCGAGAGCGAACCATTTTACATAAAAAACTATAGCTGATATCCTATCAGGTATAAGTGTATATGTATGTACAGTCTAGGTCAGATAAATGTACTAGAAACATATTTATCTACAACCGGTGCATAAAGTAGGGTTTTTCGCACTCCAAACAGTGCGTAATGTAATTCATTATAACACAAGTGATATAATAGATTCATTATAACACGATTGCGATAAAGTAAACTATTTGACGCAGTGTCCACGGCAAAATGTCCGTACGTGCACACCGTTGCTATGAAACATTTAGGGACAGACAACATGACATTGCAGGCGACATTTATATTTAACGAATTTCGGTAATTTTCTTCTTCATATTTAGGGTTGTAGATAAAATAGTGTACGCAACACGTGCGTGAACTACTATTTCAATAAATTTTTATGGTGTAGTTTTACCTTTTAATGTCAAAATCAGCTTTTCGTTTAATAATTTATTAAAAGTCAATAAAATTTTTTGACCTATATAATGGTACAAAAACTTACTAACATCACAGATTTTTTTACCTTTAACTTATTATATACTTTTAACTTATATTTCATAACTCAGTGGGTTGACAAACAATAGGAAAATTTGTAAAATTTTGACATAACAGAAATTTAATGTTGTACTACATTTATGTAACCTACTGTACACCTCAATCTGTCAAATTGTTTTACTGTCATATTTTACCAAGTTTTTTTTTTATTATTTTGTTCCATACGTCGGTTGTGAACGATTGAAGTCTACAAATACTTACAATTACAAAAATCAAAGTGGCGGCATACAATTTGTCATCATTTAATGCGAATTGGGGTTCAATGGAAGTAGACTCCGGTCCCAGTACCTCTGGTACAGGTAAATAATTTAGGTTAGATAATTTCACAAAAAGTATTTGCTCAGCCTAACAACTACAAGTTTAAGCATTTTAGGTAAAATTCGCACATTAATTTTTAAAATACCTTTAATAACAGATTAAATTGATTTAGGTATGTCATCGCTGAATGTGCCTGCCCTTTTACCAAAAATAGATGAAGATAATCTTTACAACCAGAAAAGTCCAAAGCAGAGGTTAACCGAACTACTGGATGTTCTTGAAACTAAAGTGGAAACTATGCGAAAGGATGCAGCAAAATTAGAAGAAACTCGTGATAACATACTGGCAAGTTTAGATTCGGTCAGGAACGATGTAATAGGTGAATTGGCACATTGTAAGTGCATGTAATCATTTAATTAAAATTTTAATTATGTATAATTTTAAGTTGAGCAAGATGAGGCGTACCGTTATATTGATAGAATTATAGACCGTTGCCATACGGTTGACATCAAAATACACACACAAAGAGACCAACCACAAGAGGAATCCCTCTATCAGGTTAATCATCTCATCGATTCTTTGGTAATGGCATTGAAAAGTGACCCAGCGGGTGCAAAAGATAAATGTATTACCTATGTGAATGCTTGTTCATCACAAGTGGTTACTGGTGTCACTGATAAAAAATTTGAAAATGCTTTACTGGGATGTACTTTGGACGATCAAAAAAAAGTTAAAAAAAGGTTACAGGGTTTGCTTAGTTATTTTGATAAGTTAGATGTAACTTTTGAGGGTGATTAATGTTTGTACTATCTATTTTGTAGATGATCTTTTATTTTCTTTTATTAAGTTGCAAAAAGTTTATTGTTGTAATTGCTTCTATGTACTTGCCGTTTTGTTTTGTATAAAATAGTTTGCATTTTATTATTTTTTTTTTTTAATAAAATAAAATTGATTGTTTCAGAAAAATAATTTAAAAGTGCATAATGCATCACTATTGATTCGACATTTATTTACCAAGTGCACCTTTATCATTTATGATTGTAACAAATATTGCAAGCTTAATGGAAGCATATGGTAGGAACATGTAAAAACATTGTAACAATAAACATATATTTACATATAAAAAATAAAACACAACTTTAAAATATATATACACATATGGCACACATATTTACAATAACTTTTATAGTACAAAGAAATGGAATAAAACATTTGGAAAGTTTGTATTACATTCTGCAAACAATTTAAATTTGCACATTTAACTATTTAAAAACTTTTTACTTATATTTATAAAGTCATTGCACATTAAGTAGGAACTAAATGTTTAAAGATTGATAAGCATACACTGTGAGGAATGGTTAATGATAACATCTATTTAATCAGACCGAGCATGAAGATCTTTAATTTCTAGACTCAATTGTGAAAACGTTGGTCTAGTATGTGGATCATGTTGCCAACATGGATACATTATCGTTGCATACAACAGTTTGGGACACTTAGCTGGGCATGGTAATCTAGAACCAAATTTAAAAGAATACAGATTTAACAAAAGATAAAAAGTACCTTGTTCCATTTTGTAAAGCATGCAATAATATTTGCTGCTCTGGGCCTTCAATTTTATTCTCATTCCCAATCTGCAATTTTGGCTCTTCACCGTATGAAAACATTTCATACAAAGTAACACCAAATGACCACACATCCGAACGAGTGGAAAATTTCCCATCTTGAAGACTTTCCGGAGCATACCTACAATGCAATAAAAACTATTTGGCATTGAAATTCTATGAAACTGTACCATTTAATTGGTAATTCTCTATTCGTTTTTAAAATGTAATAATCGTTTGCTTCCAAAACTTGAGCTAAACCGAAATCGGATATCTTCACGTGATTTTCATCTACAACTAATATGTTTCTTGCAGCCAAATCTCTGTGAACAACGTTCTTCGTTCCTAAATAGTCCATTCCCTAAAACTGACAATACTAAGCCGATCATCAGACCATTATGAAAAACCTACTGAAGCGATGTCAAGGGCGTATTTCAGCAATTGTTTGATTGAAAGATTTTCCTTATAAATTTTCAAGTAGCTCTGTAAAGACCCATGTTGTACATATTCCATAACGAGTGAAATTTCAGGTTCCTGCAACACTCCCAATATTTCCACAATGTTGGGATGTTTCAGTGACTAAAAATTAACAAATTAATTTCGTTCCACCTTTTAATACGTTTATCACCTTCATGATCGAAATTTCACGCTCAAAATCTTGTAAACAGGAAGCCACAGCATTCTTTTTGAGTTTTTTAACTGCTACTTGTCGAGAGTAATCTTTCTCGGTAGCTTTCTCCAAAGTTCCTTTATAAACTTCACCATAAAAGCCCTTAAAATTAACGAGAAAATTAAATGTAATCATTCATAAAATAAAATGTTACCTGGCCAATTCTTCCCTGAAGAACTACATTGCAATCATCGCCAAGTTCAAAAATGCTTTGTATTGAATTAATGCTGTCTAAAGATGTTGTTGCTGTTGAGAAGTTGAAGGTGGACAACATATTTGAAAAATCACATGACAACGCATCTTCATTATTAATCAAGTCCTTAAAATTAAAAATCAATGCCTTCCTGTTTTTAATTTCCCTAAGATTAAAACATACTTGAGACTGCCAACCTCTTCGTATGCTATTTAAACTCGGTGAATCGGAGAGATCACTGTCAACTTGGCTCATCGCAGATACAGAGAGAAGCTCATCGACAAATGTGCTTTCTATAAAATCAGAACAATATTATATAAATGAGGAGATTGTATTGTATTGGAGTTACCAGTTGCATCTGAAAGTAAACTGTGAGATGAATTGGCAGCAATCAAATTTTTTGTATCAAAACCGTTGATTTTTGCATATGAGTGGACCCTACGTGAGTTGTATACTAAAAAAAAATTTAGTACCAGCAGTTAACATAAAAACAAATTTATTTACCTTCATATAGTAATTGATTTATATCTCGCATTATAGCCTGCGGTTGTTTCCTTCTGTGAGGATCATAATCCCAACACTCCCTCATGAGTTGATAAATATCATTTGGACACTGTGGAGGTTGTGGTAATCTTTTTCCACTGGCATAAAACTAAAATTAATTATTTAATACACAAAAATCAATCGATATAAATAATTACTCTCATCGCTTCGACGTGATCGGTATGTTTTATTTTTTCACCAAACATAAACAGCTCCCATAAAGTCGTTCCAAACGCCCACACATCGGCTGGTGTTGACCTCCACGCAAAATCTAAATTCGAATAACATTCTATCGGTATCCAGTGAACTCTGAAATAATCAACCGTTTGTAATAATTCAGGTTTGGAATTTTTTTAAAGACATACTCAGAGGACGCGTAGGTGTTACGTAATCCTGGATCAATTAACTTAACTGTAAAAGCATTTTCATCATGACAATGTACCAATAACTTCCGACATCTGATGTTGCCATGTACTATACCATTTTCTTCCTTTAAAATAAAGCCCACTTTACACAAGGTATAATTCTACATCAAATTAGTTGTATATTATATACAAAATTATACGTCGTGTAAAACGGGTATTATGTGTATAATTTTGTACAAAATATTATAGAACTAACTTGATGCAAAGAATTCTGCGCATGGAGATAATGTAGTTTCCTATTTATTGACATTCAACCGTGATATTCTTTGAACTCTAACATTATGCTTTAATTGGTTAGTTTTAATTTTTATTGCTATGATTGTTATAACATTTGAGGCCCTTGTAACCCTATAGCTTAAGTAAAATTTCTATTGTCTGCAAATCGCAAAAGAATAATTTTACAAACTGTTAAACAAAATGGGTTTAGAAGTGGAGATTAATTTCTGCCTGTCGACATTTCTTTGTAAGGTAACAATTCTGTTGTGTATGTAAGTATCGAAAAAAAGTAATTATTTAAAATTGTAAAAATCTTTACCAAATGCCATAAAGCTGATGCCAAGTTCGAGGCAGCTTCAATTAAATCCACTTGTTTCATGTCTGCTTTATTATTTCTCAAGTATTCATCCAACGGGCCCAGCTTTACATATTCTGAAACCATTGCCAACTGGTTTGACAGTGTCACACCGAAAAGTTTAACGACTGTACTCGACTGTAGAAATGCCCATTGGCCTGCCAAGTCCAAAAATTCCTAACACATCACTTAAATGTAACGTTATGGTAGACTGGCGAAAGTTACTTACTTTAAGGTATTTATCTCTATATTCTTGTTTTAACAACCTCATAGCTACTTCAAGTTTTTTTCCTTTTGTATGGCGCCACATACTTCTATAAACTAAGGTGCCGTGATGACCTTCCTTTTTTTGACCTATTGAACAGAATAAAACCAAATAACATACATACAACTCAACGTGTTTTGCCCTCAAAGTCTCATTAGTACGGTGTTTGCAAATAAAAACAATGGCTTATAACCATATAACATTTTTATGTGTATTAGCGACACAGTTGCATCCATAGCATAATAAATCATTACAATTATTAATAAATAATTAACAAAATTTACTATTAAAACAATATTTTTATCTAAATCTACGATTTCTCTTGTGTTGCACACGTTTCATTTCAGGCAATCTGCCCCATTTCAAATATGCATAAAGTCCAAATGAAACAATCACACACACCGAAACAACAATAACAATAAGTGCTATGCCAACAGCCGTTTCCGTTTTTAGCCAAGAAAACAAAGGTGCCGTGAGTCGATCCTCCATTAAATTAGTGTACATATTGGGTTCTTTCTTAACGCGAATTTTTACTATGTTAGTAACCCAAGACAAATGCAAATCGGGTTGCTGTACAATACATTTCCATTCACCAGTGTGAGATTTATTCAAATAGTCAACAGTCTCAGAACTGACAGCTCCTAAAGATGTAATCCCATAATCAATATAAGTTTTATTATCGATGAGCCACTTCTGTTTTAAGTTTGTGTACACATAACCTAAAACTACAGCATTGCTGTTCAAAGAAAGTTTCCTTGATGCACGTGTATCAATCCTAATATCTTTTGTTTTTACAGCAAGCGTCACAACATGTAAAACCAATCGTTGATTGTTTATACGAAACAACATGCAAACATATACACCCATATCCGATACTTGCGCCTTGTGTATAATTATGTCATCACCGACGAATTCCAGTCGCCCCGGTTCTGGATTCACAAAGATACCATTTAAAGTCCATTCATAATAAGCATCTGGTGATTCTGTCGTTACGTTATTTAATATTTTCTTATTGTTTTTTATCTGTACAGATTCGCCTTCATTTACCACTAAACTGTAAGATTTGCGTTGCAAATGTTCTTTTATAAGCTCCATAGTGTCGGGACTAACATCACCACACTCAAAGTCGTTGCATTTACCAGATGTTGTGTGTGAACCAGCACAAAGTAATCCAAAAATATTGGGGCTGGGATTCGAGCAAGTTCTTGTCCGATATCCTTGCCCACCACCACATGGTGCAGTACAAACCCAAGGAGACCATTTAGACCAACCTCCATCTAACGGTGGGCCATCAATATCCAAGGGTTCACAGTTAGCCGTCCAAGTCACCCAACCACCTTCAGCACCCAGTGAAAACCAATAAAACAACATCGGAGTTTTGCTCTTATAAAATAACATTTCTTTTCCTTCAGATGTAACTCTTATCGATTTTTCTGTAAAAGCTATTTCAATAGACGTCCATGTTTTTGTTTCTATGTGAACATCACTTGGAAAAGTAACCATGAGCGTTTTTCCAAGTCCTTGAGAATGTCTATACAGAACGACCATTGCACCTGACTCGGCTATGCCGATTGAATAAAATTCCTCAGAGTTCGGTAGAAGAAATAACGGTATGACTAAACCCCCCTTGCCACGTACTTTAAGAGTGAAATTTGTGTGTACAGGCATTTCTTCTTGCCACAGACCGATTGGAAAAATTTTTGAGAATCTCTTCGTTGTTGTGTTTTCCGTGTGACATTCGTCGCATTTGAATGAAACGCCGATGGGAAAACCATGTGTCGTATAATAATTAATGAAAACCGGACTGAAAACGTCGGATTCGTTTGGGTGCTTCCATTCAAATAAAGGGGTAGGTACACCTTCAGATCCAAGCATTACTTCGCCTTGTCTTATTTGTAACCACAACGAAATCCACTTGCCCGAAGGAATAAAGTGAGGCATTGTTCTTTCCTTCACGCGTTTGTTTTCAAAGTAAAGGATTAATTTTTCGTTATATTCTGCGCCAATAATCAATTTCATGTTTGGATAGCCTTCTAAAGGTGTAATTTCAAACACGATACCATTAATCAAGTCTGGATTCCATTGTTTTAATGAGAATTTTATTCCACCGAAACTGCCGCGTTCTCTCCATTGAGGTAAAATATAAACGTTTCTACCTAGAAATATGTTTGAATTAAATTTTTGTATTAATAATGAAAGTTAAGCACACCTTCACCATGTCCATGTGATAAAATGGTACATTCTTCGGATTTATCGCAATCGCGGATGTTACACAAATCTTGTGGAACTTCTGGATCCAAAGTATAACACCAACTTCCTGCAATCTAAGTAAATATCAATCGTTTTCAACATTTGAAAATCAAACCTGCGTAATCTCTTGACGGATTTCTACAAAAATCTTCAATCCTTTCCAAATCTAAATCAGCATACAACGTATTATTTAAATACCTCTTGTCCATTTCATGAATATATGGATATGAATAGTGTACTTCTGGTGCATGATTACCAATTAATTGGTGTTTCATGTCCTCAACAACACTTTCATTTCCCAACTTAAAAATCTCAGCATTTTCCACCATTTCAGTCGTGCTCAAATTCGAATCAATGTAACTGTCAGTATCGGTTATGTTTCGATTATCATCTGGTGTGATCGTTGTACCACTGTCTGTGGTACTTTCCTGCGGGTACGATTCATTTTGGATATTTCTTAAGCAACGCCACTTATCGACGCATCCTGCGTTTTCAAACATAGCGTTGTATTCCATAATTTTGTTTAGTAAGCACCCTTCATCCAATTGTTCACCTCTGATTAGTTTTCTCAAACAATATGAATGTAAACCTCGATTAAGCGAAACAAATCCCCCTTTCGATTGTTGATGTAAATCCATGAGTTGAAAAGGTGAAATCCAACGCTGACATGTTCGATTAGAACGGGTCAAGTTTACTTTCCCAATGTAATCGTTTCCCGTACCTGCCACTTTGCACTCTGCAGATTTACACCTCCTGATGTGGCAATATTCCTTTTTTATGCGGTCGTTTACATTCTCCGATATCGTATAACAATAAGTACCTGTTTGATAAAATTTTAAAATCGTAATTTTAATTAAACCAAGACATACCAATTTGTTCATTTTTCGGATCCCTACAGTAATTAAAAGCCTCAAAAATACTGTCGTTTTTGCCAAACATATCAGCAACTTCACCCGGCAACAATTTATTACCAGACCAAGGTAAACAAGGTACACCCCGATTTGTAACATCTTGACTACCTTTATAATCAGGCTCGTTGTTATTCAAAACGCATTCTGGCAACCAAGGATTTGGTGGATTTGAATATTCTGGAGGATAACAATAAAAGGTCCATTGAGCAACAGAATTTTCGGAACTCGGCGAAAACCATCGCATTTTTTTCACCAAACCGTGCTTAACATTGAAAATCGTAAACGTCCCAGTATCTTTGACGACGTAAAGTTGCAATTCATCTGCAAATATACCCAAAGAAAACTCCTTCCATTTCCAATAATCCAAAAGATTATCAAGGGTAATTTCCTTTAAGACTAACTCGGGACCTTTTTCATATTCAGTGCAAAGCACACGAGTGAAATTATCCGAACGTTGTATCATAACTTTTATGTTCGGGAAACTAATGACTGGACTTGGAACGAGCATGATAAAAGCCGAGTGAAAAGCCCTTATGTGAAATACAATGTCACGTCCGACATTCGTGTCTCGAAGAGGAAAAAACTCTTGAAATTTCGAACCGGTTGTCGTATGAACCACACATTCATCGCTCGATTCGCAATAAGGAAAACTCCACAGGGTGTTTGTGCCTTGAACGGCATAGTAACGAAAGATGTTCATTTTGTAACCCATCAGATTCTTTTTGTGTTTATAGTCTGCCAGAAATATTGGCTTTTTAACACCATCTTTGAATAAAGTTATGATACTATGCCACCATGTTAATGTAAAATATGTAAATTTATATGCTTTTAAAATGCCTGGTGTGCTCTCGTACTCTACATCATCTACATTGCCAAAAGTTAAAGCAGTTTTATGATTACTGATGGTTATTTCCAAGCCAATTTCTAAATCATGAATATCGTTGCCAGTTACTGGCAATGCTAACAACGTCAAGACCAATTTGGCATTTGCATTCATATACGAATCAGGATCCCATAGTTTAATACCAAACGAAAAATTTGTTACACTTTCTGAAAAGTACGTGTAATGCGTGTAAAGGTTATCGTTTTTTGTGAAGACCACACATGTTTCATCATGGCAAAATGGTACATCACAATATTCCTTTTCGACGTCGTTTGTATTTTCAATAGCGATGTAACACCAAGGACCTGCAATATCCCCATCGGGATTACGACAGCGTTTTTTAGCGGCAGAAAGCGACTCATCGGGAAATAGCGATTTGTGAAACTTATCTTGTGAAATCACAGTATTCTTGTATCTGACTTTTTTACGATTTTTGTTCCATTTAAGACATTTTCTACCTAAATTTGCCAAAATTTAATAAAACAGCAAAATCGACAAGACAATACATACTTGATATGGCCTGCATGTTTTTTCCGGCATATTCCATTCCTGGCCCAGAAATTCTACATTCTGTATATTCACACAATGGAATACCGCACGTTTCATATATGATATCCGGAGCCATGGTATAACACCATGGTCCAGTCGGATCACGACTAGGATTTCGACAATAATTATTCGCCAACTTTTTTGAAAAGTCACTGAATGTTTCGTCTGTATACTTGGGATCAACTTTATGAATGGGACTGTCTGTTGACCAAGATTGGCACCGGACGCCCGACTCCGCTTTACCTATGCGACCCGAATAATCTAATCCCAAATGACTCAGTTTGCAAATTGAAACGTCTGTTATATTACCCGGAACTTCATCATCAGAGACTACTTCTTTTAAAAGTTTTGAAATGACATATAAAATAACACATAAATGCATTTTTGTCATGAGGCGAATTCTTATTAATTCAAATGACTTAAGGCAAATTGTTTAAAAATGCCTACTATGTCTATACAGACGCAAAATATTTATTATATCATTAGTTTTATTTACAGGTATACAGGGGTGAGCAAATGTCGATGTTTTAATAGGGAACTTCGGTAACCATAAGAGATACAGAAAAATTACCTTACCATCCTCGATTGCTTTTTTGGAGAAAAATTCAATGGTGAAAACCAAAGTTGGCTATCGTCTTTTGTTTTCGAGTTATGGGCAAAAATTCGATTTTTTCAATTTTCGTTGTATGGCTATATATTGCTTATTTGGAAAAATCAAGGAAAATAATGTCCACGTTCTTCAGGCACTTTTTTCATAAGAATGCAGTGGCGTTAGTGTTTTGAAAAAGTTCTCCAAATTCGAGTTGTGACATAAAGTTGTAATTTTTTATATGGAACTTATAGTTGGCTGTGGCTTAACTAAAAAGAGAATTTTATTCCCTTTTCAACAATATACAGGGTGACTGACGAAAAACCTTTGGCGCTGTATCTTGCTTAGTTTTTATCCGATTTGAACAAATTATACATCAAATGAAATCGCTGTACAAACACTTTGACATGGACCAAATTAATATTTTTTCTTGCGCCCAGTTTTTGACAGATGACAGTCAACTTTCTTTTTTCAAATTGCACTGTATATATTTTTTTATGCATTCTTACAGAGATTTTTTTCTGAATATAAAAATGTAAGCAACCATACCCATACGTTAAACAAAAGTCTAGAAATTAAGGAATTCATGTAAATTTTTTTTAAATCAAGTGATCAAAGAAAACGATAGGAAAAGTATATTCTAAATGTTTGTAATGACTAAATAAGATTTAAATGTTTGTCAGTCACGCAATTTGTCAAAACACTTAAAGTTTTTGGTAATAATATCAATATTACCAATATGCAATGCGGCATAAATTATGTTCGTTTACTAATCAGAACGTAAGAATTTCACGAGTTGTCTTTATAAAAATAACGCTCATCGGAGGATTGAATTTTGTATTTACTTTATTATTAATTTAAGATAAGATCCTATTTTCTACCGTCCGTGCGTACTTTGATCAGATGAATGCACTTTCAGCAAAAATGGTGTATTTAATAGAAACAACCATCTCCACTGGAGTCGAGAAAATAATCATGTTGTTGTGGAACACAATTTCCAAAGACTATATGCCACACCACATAATGCACTCATAAATGTTGCATTTTTAAATAATTATAACCCCCCTTTTTTTACTGAATGCGACGATGGGCGTTTCTAGACGGTGTCGACAGTGTCTGGGAAAGCACGGAGGCAATTTTGAGCACCTAGAATGGATTTTTTATTGCTGATTTTGGTTACTAGATTTTTGAATTTTTCATTTTTTTTCAATAATAATAATTTTTTTGCTTTATCTGTTAACTTAAGGATATATATATACAGTGCAATTTGAAAAAAGAAAGTTGACTGTCATTTGTCAAAAACTGGGCGCAAGAAAAAATATTACTTTGGTCCATGTCAAAGTGTTTGTAAAGTGATTTCATTTGATGTATAATTTGTTCAAATCGGATAAAAACTAAGCAAGATACAGCGCCAAAGGTTTTTCGTCACCCTGTATATTAATTGCAAAAAAAATATTGCAATAAATAACAATCGTTAATTTACAATTGCTTGTTTCTAGGTGTAATTTTTCAAGTGCACAACTAAGAAATTCATCCATCAATTATGTTGAAAATTAACGAGAATCGTGATTTTTTTTTCACATTTTTGCAATCTTGACGTTCCCATTTACATAACGTGCACGTGTCAGCCGCAAAAGCCGATTCCGTGGATAATTTATTCACTCACTCTCACGCAAAAAAAATTAGTCCTAACACTTATTACGTTGATTTTTTTATTAAAATTTTGGAGTATTCTATTCGTTGTGTGCAATTTGCTCATTTTTCTGTTCGATGACATGCATGTACTGTTTGTACAAAAATTCTGAACAAATGAATAGCCTCAGAATTAAAGTAATAATAATAATGCTCTATAGGATCCAATCTTTTTGAAATCAGAAACACGTTATAATAAAGAAATGTCATTTTTCTGTTAAAGGCACTTTTTCCTCCACGGTCGTCAGTCGCCGACGACTGCGACTCAGTAGCGACGCGACGATTCAGTCGCCAATACACATACAATGCTTTTTAAATCTGTTCGTTTTCCTAGCGGCGAATGAGTCGCCGCTACAAACTTCATTCGCCGTTCGCTCGGCGAAGTAGCCCTGACTGCTTTGAGAGCAGACAAGTAAGTCGCTTGTCTGCTCTCAAAGCGAATTTAAGATCATATAAGATCATTTTGGATGAGTTCCAAATACATAATGAAATTCATAGCGCGTGATTCGAAAATATTTTATTTCCTTGTGTGTTAAATGATTATTCACTAATTTTGATTGAAATCCTTCTAATTTTCTTCGCTTAAACAAGGGTAATATTTTGTTTTCCTTTTTTTCAATTTCCAAAATTAAAGAAAGAAGTAAATTTTCCTCCTCTGCTTGATAATTTAGCAGCAATAAAATTAATGTTTTTCGACACACATTTTTAATGTTGTGTCGTGAGCCGAGGAAAACGCGTCGGCGAATCAGTCGCAATCGTCGGCGACTGGCGACCGTGGAGGAAAACGTGCCTTTAGATAAAAATAATTTTTATGCTTTCGTTTATCAGTATCACGAAGATAAAGCTCACACTACTGCAACTCTGTTTCTTCGCTGAGTAATTTCTAACAATTTATGTGCTTTGCTTAATAATTACGTCTTGTGTACCGTTACTTCTCGAACGACACTCGTAATTAACAGGGAAAAAATGCCTAATGAGGAACGCTCTCGGTGAACGTTTGAACAACGGCGTTCCTTCGATAAACGCGAACACTAATGGCGTAAAGTACCGATCCCGCTGCGAAATAATTCGTTGTCTGTGCGACAGCGAAAACGTCCATTTATGTAATCTTGCACGGTTGCCGAGCAATTATTTTTAAGCGTTTGGTAATTCGTTCGATCTGTACTGGCGCCGCCGCGTTGAGTGCAAATTATCTTTTTCTCGGAATTCCAACTGTGTTATTCGAATATCGAAACGCAATCGTCGATGATTTCGCACTCGCATTTGTGCGATACTGTTTCGCGGTTGGCGGTGATAATGAAAAGATAAAACAAACACATTGGCAATTTCCGCATAATTTTGTTTTATGAATGAGTCATATTTTTCATTATGATTTTTTTTTTTTTCATTTAACAGCTCAGATTACGAGATTCAATGTAGAGGAATTAAATTGGATTGCGGTTGATTGAGTAACAAATCAAACATTGCGTTAAGGGCGACCGCACGTCAAATCGAATAAAATTATTTCGAGCGGAAATTTTTTGTGCGAAACTGCGTGAACGACTGTTTGTTGTTCTGAGATAACAAAATAATTCTCTGTATTTTAGATGCCTTTCTTTATCTTCTCATACTTGGAATTTGACCATTGTTCGAAAATGACACATGAAGATGAGACGTGTTCTTTGAATTCATTGTTAATTTTGAAATTGTTGATCGTCAATGATGAAGATTTTACTGTCTGTTTTATATGTAACGCTCTTTTATAGAAAAATGTCGACTAATTTTAAAATAGATACCTACGAGTTTATAAATATCGTTAATATATTTTCTTTGAATTATACCTTCAGTGCTTTCGTTGTAAGAGCCATAAAAACGTTGATTTACACCGTGTGTACTCGGCTTCGTTCTAGCACCGATAAAAATCTATTCTATATGAAAATTTTCTAATAGAACATACACTTTACATGGAAGACTCCTTAATACTCCGGTCGTAAATTGCGCTGGGAATTTCATGTGGGAGCATCATCACTTAGTAAATTCCTCTCGAGGCACTAATATCGTATTTCACTTCGGACTCTTCGTTCGCAGGAAACGCGTCCACGTTTTTAATTATTGCGTTATGTTCGCGTAATCACCGCGTTGAGTTCGAAGGCTCGTGTTTGCCCCGCAACGACGACGGCCACCATTTTCAGTTCATACCGACGCGACGCGACGACGAATTCCCAAGATCAGATGTATAACGTCTAATTACGGTCGCTGAATAAATTAATTCGTTTTACGCGGTGGTAATTTTCAATTAAGTCGCGACATAATATCCGCTACCCTTTTTATTATTATTTTTTTTAATAACCTACCTATTGGTGGTCCCCGTAGACGCTTAATTAATTGTCGCGCTAATTAATTAAGTTAAATAACCGACTTGCGTATTTGTTTGCTTTTAGATTATTAATTAAATTATGTGGGGCTCGCGTTACCGCCTTCAAAAGAAATTAAATTTGAGAACTGTAATGGTAAACATTTCCACCTCTGTTAACGGAAATCCTTGAGGTCGTTTGATGTGCTTTTGCATAGACTGCGTTTGTTTAAGCGTAAAACGATAAATTTTATGTGAAGTTTGTGTAAAAATAAAATCATTTTGATTAATAATATATTTAATCTTAAATTTTTATTATTATTATTTCATGTTTGACCGAACCAATGACACCATTAAATTAATTCTGTTTATAAAATGTAACTTATTAAATAATATTTCTGAACATGCGGTCATATTCATTCCTATTGCACATATGTTACTTTATCTTATCAGCCTGTCCAAATAGTCGAAAATTATTCAATTAATAAAGCGACCTTCATTCATAAAACTGCGCTCTTTACGCAAATAAAGAGCGCAGTTTTATGAATGAAAATCATCTGAACGAAACATGTTCGATGATAAAATCAAAATTAATCGTTCACCCTTGCGTCCGCGCCAAATTTCCCTTACATTTTCATTTACGCGCGGATGAGCACGCTAAAAAGTCACATAAACCTAAATTACCATAAAGTTGGCGCTTGAATACACGTACAAAGTCTATAAACGTATGCCTAAGCGTTTATGAACAATGGAGAAAAACAGAAATTGGAATGACGCTTTAAACGTGTCGGACGTGAAACGCGCGCAAACTGAAGGAATTTATGAACGAGTTAATGAAAATTTTCTATTTTTTATTAAAACACATAATATAATGAAATTGTCAGTCCGCTTATGTTTACAGTAATGTCGTTTAATTTTGTGTTTATTTTCCTCTAAAAAAACGTGCTTTTATACACATAAATTTTCATGAAGTAAGTTTGTTTTACAAGCGGATTTGTGCTGGAATATTTTTATGGAAACCACCTATAATTGTGTTTATTAATATAATATTTTTTATAATTTTTCAAATATATAGTGTCGTCGAAACGTTAAATCATCGTCGAAAGCCGCAACAAACATTTTCGAATTAGTCGCGTTCTTTTGTGGAAAGGCTGAAAGGATTTGGTAATGCATCTTTCATTAGTTAAGTTTTGGCATTGTGTGGATGCGAATCAAAATTTATGTGGCCGGCCTTTCAGAAACCGCAAACAATGTCCTTAAAATTATAATTTATGTTTCTTCGTCGCCGTCGTCGTCCTTGCAGTTGCTACTGAGGGCACAAAACCGCAACCACTTAGTATATCGGCGCAGTACATATCGAACGAATGATGAACATTTTATTAACTTGCCTCGAAAATGAGATAAATGATCTGAAAATAATAAAATATTCGTTGTAATAATTTCTCCAATTGTAATTGTATTGATGAATTTTATAAATGTTTATTTTTGAATTTTCGTTTAGAAATAATTATGATATTTATGGTTTTAAGGTGCTTTGGTACCTTGATACTTTGGTACCTGGTACCTTGCTACTTTGGTACTTTAGGGAATTTATTTTTCAGGTTTTAAAAATGACAAATTTTTATATTCTGTTTATAAATCGAATAGAAAAATTTCGTGTTTTTCTCAAATCAAAGTAAACTCTTTGGCGACTCTTTAGAAGCCCAATCCATTCCATATGATTTAGATAAGTTTTCAAAAATCTATAATTCCTATTTACATAAAAAAATCATAAAGAAATTGAATAAAATCGTAGGTAGGAAGCTTTTGTAATTCTAGAAAATGGCCGCATATCGACGTCCTTCTCCGACCTTTCCCCCCGCACGTTCGGAGTAATTCCTCCGTTGTTTTCCATTTTATCTTCTTTATTCCAGATCTGCACTATTACCGGCACAATTTAACATTAGGAAAGAAAAATTAAATAACAATCGACAAATACGATACGATGCGATGCAAACTCAATGCGACTCGGTAAAAACCTTATGTGGAATTGAAATTTGGGAAAACAAGACGAAAAAAAATTAAGCGTCGCCGTCCGATACGAAATCAGTCTCGAGCAAGTATATAGATGATATCGCGATTCTGCTGCGAGCAGCGGCCGGTAAAACCACCATAGAGGTGCACCAGAGCGACAATTCCATTACGGCCTGCTTTACACCGCGTCAGCTTATCCGGGTTGGGTCGGATCGGCAAGTAGGACGGGCATCTATCCGCAGCTCGCCATCCGCCACAAACAACTGTTGCCATTGCTTTTGCCACGGACAGCCCTATCGATCGATCTATCATTATGATCTCCTCGTTATTTATCTAATTGCGGCCCTTTGTTGATAAAAAAAAATTATCACCGTCAGTTGTAAACTACTGTTGGAGTCAAGGAGCGGATCGTTTTTTTTTTCGCGCTAGAATCTCTTGCAAATAAAGATTTAAATAAAAACTGCAACAACAGCCAATTAGGTTTATTAAACAGTGAGATCGAAAACAAGATTAGCCAAAGTAAGCCATGAACAAAAATCGGCATGTTTTTACTTAAACCACTATTTATTTCTTAATGTCAAATTGACGTTTGTCAAAAATGTTGTCCAAACAAATCACAGCTTTTCTTTTAGAATTCTATTTTAAAAATGGAAATGAAACAGGAAACGGTAAATGGCAATATTCTTACGTTGCCTGTTATGAAGAATTTCAGAAGCACTTTCCTATTGAACATTTTTGACAAACGTCAATTTGACAATTAAGAAATAAATAGTGGTGTAAATAAAGACATGCCGATTTTTGTTCATGGCTTACTTTGACTAATCTTTTTTTCGATCTCACTGTAGAATTTAGTCAAATTTCCGGGTTCTATTTTTTGTAAATAAATAATTCATCTGCGGAATCAACAAATTAAGTCGATTCCGCAGTTGAATTATTATTATTATTAAGACCACACGAAGTTCAACAAAATTCCTACAATTGACAACTGAAAAGCCATAAAATTGAACATCGATTGCAGAGGGAAGTGCCCACCTACAACGTTGCAAACGTGTTCAGTTACGAAACAAATTCGCATAATTGCATACGAACGTATTTAATAGATTGGACGTCAGTGCGCGATGTAAAAGTGGGGGGACGGTGGGCGGTAGGTTCTTGAATTTCGAGCTAGTAATTGATTGCAGTAGGCTTGTGTGTGTATACACAATGCACGGCATTGCAATAAAATAAAATGGCGAATACTTTTAGTCAAAGCGTTATAAACAATATAATTAATACAGCGATGGCTGACGAAAAGGTTTTCTACGTCGAAGTATGCAACTTTAACATTGCCGAGTCTCTGGTTACCATGTAGTATGCGTGTTGGCGTAGACGGCAGCGGGTTTATGACCCTTTGACATTCCCGAAGAGTAGGATGGACGCTGCCGGCCAGACGTGTGTGCAGCTTCCTTTTAGCCCATTTCCGGATCGATACCGCCCCGCACCTCCACACCGCCCACCTGCATTGCCTACAATATTGCCGCCGTACCCTTCGGCAACGACATCGTCGCCACCTTATCCGAAACCTTCGACATTGGAAATTACCACAAGCGACGTTCATTTACAATTAATGCCGGGTCCCGCTTTCTTCCTGTATGCTTTCCACCCACTTGCTTATAATCGGATCGATAGCGATCGATGCATTGTTGTGGGGAGATATCGTAGATCAAGATAGCCGTCCTGCTTATTTCTTACCGCGTAAATGCATTTTTAATGCTCTCGGCGGAGATAATTTCCACGTGGGCTACGGGATGGAGGGAAGATGTTTCTCATCGTAAATAAATGAAAACAAATTAAAAAATCAAGCACGGTTAAAATAATCCGCTATACCTATATGAAATTGCATAGGTATTATCTATTTTTCTTCTATTAAACAATTTGTATTGAGTTTACAGAAATGCAAAATCATTTTTCCTTACATTTGGGCTCGCGCACTTAAAAAGTTTAATAATATTGCTTTCCCAGCTTGAACTGCGTCAGCCAACGTTTCTTCCGCTGTTTACAAAGACATCTTACATACCTGACTTTACGGTTAAGTATAGATATAGATGAGATTTAGAAAAAAATATATAAAATAAGAACATTCTTTCCAATTTAAAGTCACTTCATCAACGGACCAATTGATTTTACTTTGGTCACCGCGTTTACACCGTAAAGCGAAAACAATCGAAAGGCGTCGGCGAAACGACAATGAACCAGTCGGAAAAAACCCCATTAATTATAAACACGACGCTCCGAACATCAATTACACTACGGCACGGCACGCAATTAAACGAAATCAATTTCGGGCGTCCTTCGCCCGAAAGACTGTTGACCGGATCCGGTCGTTATTTATGGAAAAAGCGAACGATCGACACACGAAAATGAATCTTTCATGTGGTTATTAGGCTTATTACGCACGTATTTTCGGTGAAGGTCGACCATGTTCGAAACTACACATTTCGACACAATAAGTTACCGGTAAAAATTTTCTTAACGAACAGTAAAGTACAGATCGACTTAATAAAAAAAATTAACTTTAATTCTTTCAATGCTTGTAATACTTAAAAGCCAAACTTAAAAGTTGAATGTATTTGTAGTCCCGAGGCTCGTGAATCTGATACGTCGCGTCGGTATAAGATTGTTCATTTTAAAAAAGACGACAAGGCTCGAGACGAAAACGGATAAAAGCAGCAAAATCGTTAAAAATTAAAAGGGCACGTGCGTTTGTCAAGAAAGATGCGTACCTAACATCCCAACCTTTTCGTACAAGAACGTTGCTTGGAAACTCGTCCCATACAATTTTAATGCCGAAAACTTGCAGTCTGCTTCATTGGAAACTGAAAATGGCTGCCCGAGTGAGAAAAGGTCGGTTGGGTTACGTTTTGCGAAATAAACGAAGCGTTCGAATAATTGGCGTCGTCAAATGAGTCCCGTTCACGACGTCTTCGCTTAACTGCAAAATGCAAACGTCGACAATTGTAGTTTGGAATGACGGTTCTTAGTCGTCGCTGTAGAAGACATCACAGCGACCGTTCATCATCGGAATCGACTCTTTTTCACTTGTTGATGTCGTAAGTCCACATTAAAAATAATAATAATAAAATTGTTAAATAAATGTTAATTTTATGAACAATTACGACAATAAATCTAAAATTAATCGAAGTTGGCTGCCAACAGAAGTTGTTTAACATTCATTTTGCGTTATTAACGCTAATCCATGTTTCCTGTTCACTTACAGTTAAGTGGTGATTATTGCTCGTTCATTTGCTGCGTTGTCATCAGGATGCTTCTAAGTATAGGTCGATTTATAGAAACTAAACTATTCTTAGACGAGACAGGATTTTATCTTTCATTTTGAATCAGGTCGAGAACACCGAATGCAGTTTTAAAACATAGAAAGGTCGCATGTTTTTAATTTTAAAGGAAACATTCGTTTTGTTATTAAAAGTTGTGCTTATTTTAAAAATAAAAAATTTATAATTTCTTTTACATCCATTTTATAAAAATGTATATTTAGATAATATTTTGTCAACAGTCAGGTTTTATTTCGAAAAACTTTTAAACTGTTTCTCGACTGGAATAAATTTTCCCAAACTGGGATACCTGATTGATGATTCACATAAAAATAATTTCTAGTAATTTTAAATAATAAAAAAATTCCTCCTTCAACAATTATAATTAAATAATTCATACGCAATTAATGAAGGAAAAACTTTTTCAATTTCGTAACGGTATATTTCCGCTCCCCGTCCGTAACACACGCAATGGGGGCAACGATTAAACAAAGTGGTAGGGTACGGCCCCCAAGACAACACTTGTGCGTTCGCCTATTTTTAGAAACGATCAATCACCGATGAATATTAATCGTCGCGTCGTTTGGTGGTCGTTTTCGGGTCTAATAAGAAAACAAAGCCTTTGTGAGGAACCGCTGGCGCTGGGGTATCGTCGCGGTTAAATTTGATTGATCCACGTGGAGGACAGGTGCACCGACACGCTCAATTTAACGAAAATTGGCGGTTTGATTCATTGCCAAATTAAACGTCGCAGACGAGGTTCAAGAGATGGGTATAACTTGTTTTTTCTTTTTAGAGTTTAAGCCGTGGAAGTTTGGCTGTGATCTTTACAAATGGGTGGATGTCTTGTATAAATAGCGAAACTGATAATAAACTTTTTTGTAAATTTACCTCGACGACGTCGAGGTCGATGTGGGCGATTATTTAGAATGTGCAGAAACAATTTTATCAAATAATAATTTATTCTTAGATATTATCTTTAAATATACGTTTATTCTTTGTTGTTTTTTTATTTCGGTGATTACTGTCGTACAGCTTTTCTTCATAAAAATTTCTTGGTTCTAAGCTCGGATTCGCTCAAACTTTGTTCTTGTTGAGATCTGTAAATGATTAATTGAGACGCCTTAAAACTGTTGTTTTCATCGAGCTTTCGAGAATTGTTTGTGTCTAAATTCTTTAGTCCACTGATGATGCAGGCTTGCGTGTCTACAGCACAAAACATGTCTGTGTATATTAAAGAGAACGGGGCGTATAACTGCACCTTGCGGCACCCCCACCTTCCAAATGAACTGAAACATTTCGCGATGGATTTTAAAAATTAATTTTCATAAAATTTGTTTTTAACAAAGTGTTCTTTTTTGTGACACTGCTGCATTTGTTTTCTGTCCTTTTTATAAATTAGTTTTGCGTATAAATTAAAAGTCGATCATAGGGTGTCGTGTATTTTGCGTAGCAAGTTGACCCGTTGCGTTGACCCCATCGGTCGGCACGTGGCGAACTATGAAAGGTCCGGAACTGCGTCGTACCATGTACTCTGTCGACTTTGAACCAACCGTTCGATTACTCCGTCAGATTTTCTATCAGTACGTCTTGTGTTAACAAAGAAATAATAAATTCCGCCGAGATCCGATGCAAACGGATTTTAATCCGAAATTACGTCCGTCGTAACGTTGATTGTTTAGGTGTACCTATCGTGCACATAGATTTCTTCGGCGAACGGAGTTGGAATTTTCTGTTTATTGGATATCTATCGTGTGACTTGCTGTTCGGTGGCTTCGATACATTTAAATGTTATTAAAGCTTCCCGAACACACTGCATTTTTCGCTCTTATATTCTTTGCCATGTTTGTGCTTTTAGTTTTTTTTGATACGTACATTTTTTTATATTTTACATTGTTTAGTGCTTATTTGTTTTCATTTTCTTATTTCAACACTGTTTTCATAACATTTTCATTTTTTCATCAAACTCTCGGGTTATTTTTATGATATCGTTATAGTTAGACTAACTAATTAACTAATAAATTATGAAAATATGCCCGCTATTAATATTATAAACCCGATCAAATATCAAATATAAAGCCAACCCAATACGTTGTTCCAAGACTCATCACATCAATAAGTTGGAAAGTCGTGGGTCATAGAATTGACTCTTCACTCATCTGACAAAGGCAATTAAATTTAACATTTTTTAATATGAATAAAGGATTTTGCGTCACTTGGTTTTTATGGTTTCTTTAATTAAAAGATAAATGCATAGCTTTAAGTTTTATTTTTTTTTTATTTTAATCATTTGCGAGCTTAACACAGCTTTCGTTTCATTTAGCCGTACTTTAGTCGTCATTACTTCATAATTATTATTATTAATGATGAATAAATGGTGTATTTTAATAATAATTTATGTATCTGATGCAATTAGCTTTTTAATATGATAATTTCTAATTGTCTTACTTTTCGTGTATACAATTCCCGTACATTGAAATCTCATTTCATTTTCTTAAACTTTGTGAATTTTTATTCAGTCATAGTATTTGCTCATTTTAAATTCAAGTTGAATGCGATTTAATTGAACCAGGAAGAATGGATTATAACATTTTCATCGCATCTAATTGAATTGAAATTTTATTTACTCAGTTGTTGTAATGTTTCAGCCAGAAAATGTGTTGTATAGATAGACTCCTGTAAAGTGACATCTTCTTTTTGTTCACGTTCTTAAACAGAAATTGGAATGATTGCTGTAGAAGAGAAAACGTTGGCTTTTTTTGACCATGGCGAAGCCGTCTTAGGAGCGATTAAATACTTAAAAATAAAAGTTAATGATCATTTTGTAGACGAAGACATTTTGATAAAAAGGATCATAGTCAGAAAAAAAATTCATCTTAGCAACCCATAAAATACTTCTTAAAAACCACACCAATTATCCTGATCCGTATTTTAAAATCCTTCCACTGTAACTATGAATATAAAATTCAAAAAAGTTGTTCTTAAAAAAAAAAATGTATATACAGCCTGTTCATGGGAACATTCTACAATAGCTAACTTTTTTATTTAAAGAGATACAAACTTGGTTAAATGGACAAAGTTTAAGTAACATTGTAATGGCCATTTCGCGCAATATATTATATAACAAAAGAACATCGCGTTGCTAAGATACAAGCATAACGATTAGTTTTTTAAATTGAACACCCTGTATATTTTTATATTTTTAAGGTGCTCTGGTTGCCTGCTATAATTAATTATAAAACAATTTTTATCTAGGATCGCTAATTAAGGAGTTTTGCAGAAAATAATTTTGCAATTTTCGTTATACATAATTATATTGGCAACTTTTCGTGATGAAAGCAGCATTATTGTCTAATTTCAATTTCATTGGTAAG